>JAPDKR010000079.1:0-107679 GCA_027569675.1 Penicillium crystallinum
CGCCAGCAGGGAGACATTCGTTCATATTTTAGTATTTAATATATGGTGTATTCTATATAACGGATCCCTGGTTATAACGAATAATTTCATTCCCAAAATTAATTCGTTATATAGAGGTTTGACTGTAGTCCACTTAAGGCGATTGCCGTTTTGGTGCCATTATGTTCTCACGAACGTGAGAACATCCCAAACTCCGTATTATATACCAACACACACACATGATTCTCCACGAACTCATGTAAGATACATAACCCTCTAGGTTCAATGTATTGATCTACCATCTTGGCAGTTTGTAAGGATCTTTATCCATTACAAAGGACTTAAAGGATTTTGATTAACCATACAAAGAAGCACAGGAAAACAGTTTAAAATTCAACAAAATACGTAGGTTTCTACTATGTAAACTAGAATAGACAGCTAGTTTATATGGGTTTTTCTCCTGCCAGATGAATTAGTCAGGTTTTTGCGCCTTGGGGGGGGGGGGATGTGTTTGCCATGGTGCCTCAGGCATCCACCCTCCGTATTAGAAAGATCGCAGATTCCTAGCCTAGCAATCAACTCAACATCTCCATCTATCTGGTCTCCTTGGTAGCATAGCCCCCAAAATAGTCCTTCCCTTGGAGAACTGTCAGGTTCTCCAAGAGTCAGTCTTTGTACACCCCACAATACTACTGTTCAGAAGACATATTCATCTTACCTAGTTGACAGGCTCTATCCTGTAAACACTAGACTTCTATACTTTACACTACTGCCAAATCACTATGCAATCCGCCGCTTTTCTTGAGAAAGAAGTAAGCGAATTACACGCCGCCCCAACGAGAAACAAAAGCAAAAGCGGACTCGGTCGACTAGGCAAATAGCTCACGAAGGGGATCTCTCAGTTAAGGAGGTTCGTGAGCTACGTTCGGAGCCATTTGAGGCCCAAGTAGCACGCATCAATGCCTATCGTGAGCAGGCTTCCGAAGGTTTACAGCCACGTATACAGGGCCAGCGAGCATGTGGAATATGTAGGCAGCCAGGACACAGAAGAGAGACATACCCAGATAGATGATGATTTTACTGGATTTAATTTCATGGAGTTTTGGTTAAGATAAATTCATTTAAATCCAATAGGATGGGGGAGGTGGCCCACTCGCTTGTGAAATACGTTAATCACTAGTTAATCTTAGCCCGTGCTAATATCTACTTAGTAAGCCTGAGCCTAAGCACCCTTATAAAAGCGGCGGTAGCTCAAATAGGAAAGCCCTACCCGCCAGGGAAAATTCGATACGTATAGTCACATACATAGAGGTTGCGTGGTTAGTTGCCTTAACATGCTTTTATCCCTACTGTACAGACTGTATAGAGCTCTAAGGTGCAAATAACTACAAAGAGACGATGTGAACTGGGAATAATGAAATGGATCCGAAACAAGGTATGTTAACAAGAGAAAGCAATTACAGAGACTATGCATCGCAAAACTCTAGAAATAAAAAACACAAGTCGTTGCGTATAGCATCATCATGGTGGGACTCCTGCTCATCCGCCTCTTTTCTACAGTCGGGACCTTGGGTGTCCCATACTTCAACCTCCATGTTCTTCGCTTGGGCGAAAACACTCCAATGGGAAAGATAAAGTTTGTGTCGTGTCTTGTACCAGCAACCTTCATTCAGCATTCCTACAATCAGATCCCTCAACGTTCTTTCCTAACGCCAGAGCTCCAGATTGCACAGCAAGATGATTTGGCACATGGCCTCCAGGGCATTTACTGAGGCTTCTTGGCAGCGGTAGCTCCAGGGACATAGCGACCAATATCGGTGACCTCGTAAGCCTGACGAACGATTCCCTTGAAGGCCTCCCATCCCTGGCGAACCTGAGGAGGAGTGCTCTGGTGGGAGATGGAGGCATCGGCGCGGGCGGTGATCTGACGGACAGCCTGCTGGACGAAGGAGCTCTGGGCGTAGCGGGCGCGGAAGAAAGACAGGTAGACCACCAGGAGGACCCAGCTACCCTTGGAGAAAGTGATGGCGGAAAGCACAAGGCGGAACAGCAGGGCAATCTCGAGGGTAGCGACAACACCCATACTGGCATCGTAGTACTGCTTGATGAATCGCCCGATGGTCTCGGCGAGGGGAGACTGCTTGACTGCAGGCTTCGAGCTAGGGGAGGTGGGAGAGCTAGGGGCGGCCGGCGCAGGAGGCTGCAGGGTGGGAATCAAGTACATGCGGGTGTAGGTTGCGACGTGGAAGATCGAGTAGACGCTGAAAGGCAGAAGAGCCAGAATGAGCTGGCGGGAGTACAACCAGACCAAAGCCATTCCTGGAATACAGGTCAGCTCGCAATTTCGAACAGTTGCATGATCAATCACTCACCAAGGTATTGCACATTCTCATCGGAGATGAGCTTTGTCACGATTGCCAGAGGGCTGCCCTGGACACCACGGGCGAAGTGGCCCTTGTATACAACAATTCCATAAGTCACAGCGGCAGAGATAAACGTCAATCGGTAGGCGATTTGTGCCGATGAGGAGTAGTAGTTGAGGAAAATGCAAGATAGGGTGTAACGGAAGACCGAGAGCAACAGCGTCACATGTCTAAAAATCGTCAGTGGCCCTTGATTTGGGTCTTTGGTGAGTGCTGAAGTTGACGTACCCGACGAACCAGGCAAACCTATAACACGGCATTTGTTAGTACTGGTAAACAAGCCATCGAAGCATTGCTGAAGATTGATAGGTTCAGCAAGATAGGACAACGTACTGGAGGGTCTGCGCGAGAGTCTTGAGTCTCTCAGCCAGAGGCAGGGTTGCGGGAGGAGGAGCCATGGTAATTTTTCCACCGAGGATTGAGGATTGAGGACGATAGAGTCGGAGACGGCAAGAGATTAAGAAGAAAGAAAATCGGAGAATGTGGAAAGCGACAGGTAAGAAGGTGGCTGGGGAGAGCGGGGAGACAACTCGCACAACAAGAGCTTCGGTCTCTCCGCCTTCTGCCGCGGTGACGTCGGGTATTCGCGATGATGCAATTTCTGATCTACGTATACTTATAGAGGGTTTCTTCACTTCTATCCTATGTCTCTTTTGCTTCATTCTATCTGTTGACCCTGTTCGAGTATTGGGTCTCACCTGTTGAGTCGGTGTGGCTGACCCACTGGAGATCTATCTCGGCACTGATTCTCGGCCCTCTGCGCTGGCAAGCTTCTCCAATAGTTCATGGGTGGGTTCTTTGTATACCATTGCAGATCATAGTCCTTTTTTTTTTGCGAATGAACACCAAGTTTTGAAATACTCTATATTTGCTTTGAGCGCAATCCAAACTTATTTGGAAATATGTGCACAGTGGCCCAAGTATATATGATCTAGGAAAAACATTATAGGTAGACACTCCAATACTGAGACGGAAATCAAAGAATTAGACAAAGAAGAGAGATGGGAAAGAAGAAAGACCCAGTCTTTAAGGTAGCTTTGATCGTCTACCTTCGACGGCAACTATATAAATACGGCGTGCATCTGACTTGTAGCCTCGATTCTTCTTCCAGGTATAGAAATTTGCCATAACCAGCGGGCTAGTACATCGTACAACATCAGTGTCAATAGACTCACGCTTTACAATGGGATTATTCCAAATGCTCTGCTGTAGACCAGGTCTTTTATGAGGACTATCTATAGGCCGACTAGAGCGAAGAGATATGAAGTATAGAAAGTACTATAGCCGTTTCAATAGAAGTCTATCATAATTTTAGCATTACGCTCTGGAACCAATCCCTATGTCGTATGGCTAAATGCACCCGCGGCCAACACCTGGGCAATATATACGAGTTAGCTGACCGTGTAGCAAATAATTGTCAGTAGTTGGTGCTCAATAGACAGGTAGTGTAGATTATCCTCAACCTCGAGACCGGCTTATCATTCCAAGGTCACTCATTGTTTAAACAAGAAAAAAACCACCCAAACGGTAGTATATACTCAGACAATGAAGTAATCTAGATCCGACATTGATCCCATACCTAAAATTATCGTGAAGAGCCTCACTCACACCCCTTTTCCGATGTAGTATGCACTAGAGCTGCCAGGAACAATATAGTCAAATCAAAACAACAATCCGACCACAATACGGATGGCCTGCATTCGTCAACGCTGATATCCGGGGAGCCCTACTATTTTTAGGTGTGCATTGTGGTGCTATGACAGGCAAGTCTTCAGGAACACGAGCGCCAAGCCTAAGCGATGTTCTAATTAAGCTTAACAACATCGGACAAGTGAATAACACGAGAACTTCTTCCGAGAAATATACGAGAATTTCCTTGAGAATGGTTCTGGCATTAATGTTCTATACAGCATCGACCTCCAATACAACCGCTGTGGGAAGCGTCTACGAATACGAATCGAACATCTCTTTGCACCTCACGGCTCTGTACGAGCTTCGTGGGGTCCAACTTGAGAAATGACGAAAATAGATGCCTGGGGTACTATACAGACCTTGAGGATGATGAGCTCAGAGATATAAAATGGTCGTTGAATTCCCTCCGATCTCTTCTCTCCATCAGCTTCCAGCATCGCAAACCTCCACTATTCTACAATCAACAACTCCAAACTCACACTTGTCTTCAAGTATAACTTCAAACCGCTCTTCAAGATGATTTTCACTCCTATCCTGGCTCTGACCTTTGCTGCCATCGCCCCGATTGTCAACGCTTATCCCATCACTGGCAGCGTCGTCAACTGCCGCTCTGGCCCAGGCACCTCTTACTCAGTGGTCAAAAGCTACAAGAAGGGAACCAACGTTGGAATCAGCTGCCAGACATCTGGCCCCAGTGTCAATGGCAACGCAATCTGGGACAAGACCAATGACGGTTGCTACATTGCCGATTACTATATCAAGACTGGAAGCAATGGCTATGTGACCAAGAAGTGCAGTGCAAGCAGCAAAGGAAAAAGCAAGACCAGCAGCGGTAAGCTGCCTGGTCTTTCAGCAATTCAGACCAAGCACGCAAAGGCCATCATCAAAGAGGCTAAGAAAGAAAAACTGGGTCGTCAGGGATGTCTTGCTGGTATTACAACTGCGCTTGTTGAGGTGAGTCTTGACACTGTTTCCTCCCAGATGGAAACAATTTGGAGCCTTTGCTAACACTACCCCAAGTCTAATATCCTGATATACGCCAACAAGAAGGTTCCTGCATCCCTCAAGTATGCCCATGATGCCGTTGGCTCGGACTACGACAGTGTCGGTATCTTCCAGCAACGCGCTATCTACTATCCCAACATTGCTGCCGATATGGATGCTGGCAAGTCTGCTGCGCAGTTCTTCAAGGGCATGAAGAATGTTAAGGGCTGGAAGTCTATGGAGGTTGGCAAGCTCTGCCAGAAGGTGCAGGGCTCTGCCTATCCCACCCGATATGCGCAGCGTGTCGCTGAGGCCAAGAAGATTTGTGCTGCTGGTGGCCTGTAAATAGACATCATGTTGGATAGTCACTTGATTCTTGCGCACTCAACACCATGGCTATATACTAGGACTATACACTGTGACAGTCTTTGGAATTATTTTTGTCTCGGAATTTGAAGAATGCTATTCTTGCTTTTATGTCATTTACAGCAATATACAGAAGTTTGACATTTTGTGAGGATCTTCAGAAAAAAGAACAATCAACTGAGACTTTAGATAAAGAAACGTTGACAAGTCTTGCTGTCAATGTTTGCCCCCTAGCTCAGCTAATCCAGCTAGAAATTGGACCTTCGTCTCTCTTAATCGATTTCTGTTTATCTCTATTGCTCTGCTCTCTAAGTGGACACATCATCTACATAATCCTTAGCATCTTTCCTCTCTAGTCAGAGCGTTCATTCCTTCGACATCCCCTACTGCCTCTTTGGTGATTCCCCATTCTCATTATGACCTATTCGCCAACATTGCTATCCATCTCGTGCTTCCTCTCGCGACACAGACTCACGATATAAGACGATACCATCAAGGATCTAGCCGGGATCATGGCTCACGCGAATGACGCTATCAAGACAGACATCAAAGCAAACCATATACATAGATATATCCCACCACTTGAGCTTGTTTATGCAAAACAAAAGAGCTAGCAATAAAATGCTCAAATACCATTCAACTCTATTGTGACTCTTTCTCCCCGCGCAAGCTCCACCAGAAGCTGTTGACCTCTATACCCTCGACCAGTCCACGACCAGCAGATATATTGGCCTATTTCGACGTCCATCGAACAAAGCAAATAAGGGTCCCCACTGGACTCATCCTATAGACGAGCTCTATACTGGACATCCTTCGTTGTCTGCATTTCGTTACATAAGACCCTTGCCATCGCACGTTGGTCTCGAGACCGTTAGTTTTGTCACTTGCTATACTTCGATGAAGAGAGCCTTCGCCATATCAAAGTCTCAAGTCCCATCGACTTGCAAGACGAGGCGCTCTGGTTCAACGCTTCAGCCATAACCAGGTCGTGTGTTACCTTGTGCCCTCTTGCTGAATTGTGCCAATGAATTGGGTTGCGCATTGTGCAGCGCGTAGTGGCTCAATGTGCATCAGAACCACCACATTTGGAAGTTTACCTTTATTCAATTTAATGGCCCAAATCGAAGTCTCCTAAGTCACAGAACTTATGTTTATGAAACCAAGGTCAGTCTTCGTACGGCTGTTTTGTGTCCCTTGCATCAATACAAAAGGGCTGCGATGTTGAGGACATGCTAATGGATTTTACATAGAACTTCATGATATACTCTTTCTACTTCGCGCATATATCTCAGTTGTGATCTCTACCTGCGATCGATATTATCAAGCCCACCGCTAGACGATCCGTTGTCCCACTTCCTACCAGACCTTTTCGAACAATCCTGAGCCATTGGAGATCGCTAGGTAGTTCTCCCAATCTGCCAGAGGGTGACATGCACACTTGATCAGCAGCTGCGCCATCTGAAAACCCATAGCCAGAGAGAGAAATACCACAGATCAGAGTGACCACTTTGCCATTTCACACATCTGCAAAGATACATGTCCCGTTGATGGGGAGTTGGATAACTAAGCGCATTATTGCCGGGACTTGACCCAAGGCCCCTGATGTTACGGCAGGGCTTAGATATAGTGCCCTGGGTTTCGCCTGGGTTTCGCAGCGTTTTTCTCATCCCACTGGATCAAATATGAGACTTTTCTTAACAGATCTCACAAATCCTTGCCTTGAATTGGGCCGAATGCTCTCCAGAGGACGGGAATGTTCCATTCCTGGAAGGTGGTGATGCGGCTGAAATGCTGGTATGACTCCTGAACGAAGGGCGCCACCGGAGGCAATTCAGGGTAGAGGGGCAGATTTGTGCCAAGGTGGGGATTATCTGGGGCGATCCTTGTATACCTATTCCCCATAGATTCTGGGTGTTCATTGGAACAGAAGAGAAAGCCCCCGGATATGCGATCAATGCATTCAACGGTGCTCCCATAGTTACCAAGTTAAGAAATACCGGTCACTTCCTGTTTACGCTGTAACTTCAGTATATCCAATTAGGAACCAGTTGACTAGACTCCCTTGGGACTCAGAAGATCTTCCAAACAGCCCACATCACATGTCTGCCGCGTATTCGCCCGTCTTCCTCGGATTGTACTCCCTACTCCGTTCTCCACGATCTCCCACATGTTAAACCCCCATGGCGATCGTTCCTCTAGTCCAGCATAGGCGAACTAAACCCCGGTATCTCGCGCCGTGACCCCGTACTTCCCCAGCCCCATTTCCCCCGATAAAGATCCGATGGCGATAGGGGATCAGGAATCACCATGATCATCAAGTCGCAAATCCTAGGGATCCCCAGTCGATCAATTAGAACTCCCAGAACTAACTCAATGATCATCGTGGGATTGCCCTAGATCCGACCTGTTCGTGGAGATGCGGGGGAATGCAAGAGCCGTGGATCCATCCAAACAGGTGTCCAACAGGCGTTCAACAGGAAATCCGAGGTTGAACCCTCCCACCACATGTTATGCAACATACAACAGAGAAAGACTCGCAACCTCGCGTTCAGCCTCTCACTCTAATAAACTTCCCCTCCCAGCGAGCCCCGATTGTCCATAGGGCCAATCTAACATAACCCACTCCATATGCTACAGTGCCAGCCAAGCTCCTAGCGGCATGGGCTTACGACTGGCGACTCCACTCATGCAGGAACGGCGTTGTTACCTCGTTAGGGTTCCTGTTTCGAATTACAGTCCGCAATGTCTGTAATAGGTGGGTTTATCTTTCCTTGTCCTCCAACCTCCGGCCGGGATTTACAACAAATACTTCTACATACGGTACATGGCTCTGTGATTTAGAATTCGCTTACTGAATCTCTGCACATTATTCGAGTCTCTTCAATAGACTTTCGCTAAATCTTTCTAGATTCTTGCATGTCGGTTGGAGTTCCTTTCGGTTCTGGATGAGACGGGGGCCAATCGTTCGGTAATTCCCTCATGATCCTGGCATTTCATGCAGAGGTGTGATAAGTGCATGCATGGCGTACGGAGTACGGAGTACAGAGTACACGGTCGCTCAAGTCACTAGGGTGACAGTGACAGAATTGATCACTGTTTAATGGTATTGCTGTATACTACTGCGAATATGTATTTGAATGAGGATAGCTGTGATCAGGATTCAGGTCGGAACTGGTACAGAGTACGAGAAATTCCCAAGTCGGGAGTCCCCTGCAAAGATCAAGGATCAAATGAAATAAAGACTTGATGTAGAATCAGAGAACAATAGTGAACGCCACCATTCGGCAAAGAGTACGAAAATGAAACGGAGCTTGGCATAGACATTCATTAATACATCGATTATACGCACATAGGAAAATTGGAAAGTATTGGACGCCATGCCCATAGTGAGACATGTCCCTGTAACACCGTGTCTCAAGAAAGAAAAACAAGAACTAGAGTCCCCCTATCTTTTTTTGGTCGAGTTGCTTTCCGGACATGGGAGCAAGTGGAGTACAGATCAAAACAGGACAGGGAAAAAAAGATCCCAGGTATTTTGATGAAACATGAAAAGGAAAAAAAAAGAAAAGAAAAAAAAGTCATGAAACGTGTTTCAGGAACAGTATTCTCATTCTCGCCTGTATCCGGGGGCAAAGGTGGAATGCGGATCCCAATCGCGGGAATTATGCGAAGTATGTAACGAGCTAGGCGGCCGAGGCCCCGAGAAGCTCATCGAGGGACGGACATAGCGAGCCTCGCGAGCAACAGTGACATTGTAGTTGTAGGTCGGACTGGGAGGGGTGGGGCTGGCGACGGGGCTGCGGCTGAGTCCAGCCATGCGCGAGGGGCTTGGCGACCGCATGAACGAATTGGGGGATCGGACGGTGGTGGTCAGCATCTCGAAGCCCTTGCTGTCGGCAAAGCGGGTGTGTGCATCCGCCGAGACGAACTCGTGGCCGTGTCTGCCAGGCCAGAGGAGATCGATCCAGCCGGCGAACATCGAGGGCCGGGCAAAGAGAATGAAATTCCAGAAGCCGACGAGGGAAAGGAGGAGGACGACTGCGAGGAGGGTTCCCTCGTTGGGGCCGATGACTGCGGCGTATTCGCGGCAGCTCTCTCGGTCACCACTGGTGAGGGCGAGGCATCTCAGCCAGGGGAGTGCGGTTTCTTTGTTTTCTTGATTTGGGGTGATAGCGTTGTCGAGTTTGAGGAAGACGACGGCGAAGAAGATGACGTTGCCGATGATGATCAGGACGAGGGCGATGCCGCGCCATTGTAGTTGGAGGACGCGGCGCACGCGCCGGTAGGCTTGTCGAGCTGTCACGGTGCGGACGCTCGATGTGTAAGAAGGAAGGGCGGCGGCGCCGGAGCTACCTGTTGTGGATGCAGATTTATCGAAGAGAGAGCGAAGGTAGATATGGACGCAGTAGGCCATTGTCGATAGTTGGAGGAAGAGCGCCGCGGAGGCGAACACCATCAGCGGAATCCAGTAGTCATAGATTCCGTTGGTGATATTGATATGACAGATTTCGCCGAATCGGAAGGACACACCGGTCAGAATCAGCATGACGGTGGTTCCAATGGCTGGAATTCCGAAGCCGCACGCGAAGGCTCCCCACATGAACTTGGGTCCGAGGACGACTTCCCAGCACACTTGCAAGTGGAAGGCCAGTGTACGGATGAAGCTCCACATGACTACGAGCCAGCCTCCGAATAAGAGTAGGGATCCAGTGAAGGCACAGGAAAGATTGGAGCGCATATCATTGGGAGTGATTGCGTTGTGGCATTGATCTGGTTTGGCCCCGAGGGGAATAATGAAGGCAAGCTAGATTCGAGTTAGCCATGGTTACTTCAACGGGTATGCTGCGAACGTTCAACTTGCCTCCATGCAACAGATTCCCAATGTAAAGCAGATACTGAGATAGTGACGTTGAGTCCATTTGACCGGCAGCACGGCGTACGAGATTAGCAAGAAGATACACAGAGGAAGAATGGCGACGCTGATCCAGCTTGCGACCCCAATCTTATCATTCAAGTCTATATCGACACCATGTTAGGCTTTCGCATCGAACGAGAGGTAGGTCTCCGACTCACCGGTGTCATATCTCCACTCTTCCAGCGGACATGGCAAGCAGCAGGAAATGGTGGTATTCCCATAGGGCATCTCCTGGCAATAGCGACCATGAATAAATCCCCCGGTGGTGGGAAATAGGGTCTCCTGCAAGAAGGGAGACAGGCAGTCTCCATTTAGGGCGTGCACCATGGCGAGAGACGCATAGCCTGCGCGAATCTCTAACGCGCCAGCGCGAGTCCTGGAAACGATATCTAGTGGGTATCCCCGAGAAAAGAAGGCTCAGAAGACCAGCGGGGGGACATAGAACATACTTGTAGGCCTGTACTTCGTACACCGGAGTGGATCCATTTGAAAGTCTAGAAGGCCCGTTCTCATGGCACACGAGCGCATGGCATTGGCTGTGGCATTGGCCTTAGTATCCTTAGTATTGGCCCTGGTAATTCAGCCCTTTGGCCCTCTGGCTGGAACTCAATTCGCTAGTTCTTGGCAGACTCATTTACACAGCGGGGTAAGTAAAACGGAGTTTGGAAGCGAACGCATGTGGATAGATGTGAACCGAGGATCATTCTCTTGAATTGGACTGTATGTTGTGTGTTGTGTGTTGTGTGTTGTGTGTTGTGTGTTGTGTGTTGTGTGTTGTGTGTTGTATGTGGTAGTGGTATATGGTATGTGGTGTTGTCTTGTAGAAGTTGTTCTCCCAGTGGCCTCCCAGTAACCATCTCTCCCAATGCCCGTTCCGCTAGTGTATTGCAGTACTTCTGTTTCAACTCGCACTAAATTGATCTCAGCCTCGAACTAGCGTTAGTGCAATTCGGCCCACGTGTACGTATACAGTCTCTCAATTATAGTCCATTGTCAATGGGAATTAAATTAATATGCAGGTACGGAGAGCTGAAAGACCAACTCGCCAAGCGCTCCAGTCTCAGTTCTTTGCCATTGTTGCACGGTGATTTGTGTCTGACTCGAGTGCCTGTCAGCTTTAGCCAAGTCCACACTATGAGAGGCCAGTGTCACGTCTTCTCGAGTCCGTACGCGGTAATGCGTCCAATCATCACCACTAACCCGTCGCCCACTGTGATCGTTCCTGGCATTCGTCGTACCTGAGTCCAATCGGAAGGTTATGAACAGGATGATATAGATCCTCTCTACACCGCACATCTGTTTACTATCTATCACAGAACCGAAGGAAACCATTCAGAGTGCAAGAATACATGAACAGGCTGGGTTGTATGTTACGATCACTGCCATCCCGGGCCAGACCATGCCAAACCGAATCTTCTCTTTTTTTTCAGTCTTTCATATCACGGTGATCGACTTCTGGGGCATTCAATCCAAAGGGTCTCTTGACTTTCAACTGGACCTTCTATCCGTGCTATAAACTCTACCCCCAAACATATCAAATTCCCTTGCTAGTATATATTGCTAACCACCTACGCCACCGGGCTAAGGGTCAAGAACCCCTGTGGATCACAGCACCCAACCCGACCTTCAGCACACGGTCGCTATGACCAGGCAACTACGGGGAGTCGAGTCAGTATCAGGGGCATCTTACAACATACATAGATGCATAAATTCATACTTGGCTAGAGAACATTGACATTATCAACAGTGGACCTCCCTACTGTGTACCAAAAATTGAAGGGGAAAGAATAGAGAATACAGCGGGGGTCTATGACCATCCCAAGTGATCCAGAGTCATCCATCCTTTAAAGTGGGAGTTACTCCCACAGCAGGCTCTCCCCCCGCTCCGAGCTCCCCATGAATCCCGCAACACCACTCCGTAGAAGTCCCAACCCGATTTTCGGCCGTCAACGCTTAGCTCGGGTTCACCAAAAAAAAAAAAGATCAGCGCGCTAAGACACTCATGCCGAAGTCTTGTCTCTAGACACAATCCCATGGAAACAATGCAAGAGCCACTCTTGAAATCCCACAGTCCCAATTCCCATTCGCCTCATCAGAACCCTAAATTGGTCCCAAATCCGGGGCAATCCCCAAAGTGCCCCTTGCCCCTTTCCCCATCCCCCCTTGCCCGCCAGACTTTCTCCATTCTCGATTTCCATGCACAAACTAATAATCGAAAAAAAAAAGAAAGAACCCCCAGAATCATGCATCAGATGCCGGAATGACCGGTAACAGTAACCCGAGATATTCTCGAGTGGTTTCGGATAAGTTGCCCCCCGCGAGGGTAAATCAGTGGGGGCAAGTGGATGCAGTGACATGGCCAAGGGCAAACCTGCAGCGCATTGTTTAGTTCGAAGGTTGAAGAGGGTGAAAGTGTGCAGACTGCTTTGCTGGGGATGACGGAGATTGGAAATAGACCGGGGGTTGACTCGAGTCCTATGTGTATACAGAGTGTAGGCGGAGATTATCTAGGACAGGAAGAAGGGACTGGGTATCGATTTCGTGTATTTTGTCGAATCAGCTTTGAAACAAGGACAAATAAGTGGATGGTGTCCGCAAACATCTCGGGAGAGTCAAGCATCGGGATGGGGATCGCTCTGCAACAGACTCCGAGGCAACTGAACCGAACCCACTGCAGAATTAAATGACCTAAATTAGATCGGGATTGTGCAGACTCCGTTCGCTCTTGTTGGGCGTCTTTTTCTTATTTCCCTCATTAGATGTCATCTGCCCACTTTGGTAGCGTTTACTACCTAATTGTACACTGTACTATATGCTATACTATGCGAAAGATATCGTGATCATTACTCGTGTCTCGGCCATGGAGACCGTGAAAACCTCACATGCCGGATCGTTGCATGTTGCACCTCATTCAGGGGAATGAGGATTTTTTGGTTGCCTGTCCGCTGGACAATCCCAAGATGGAGTGGCGGGGTGACGGAGAACCGGGGCCCTGAAGAGAGTTCTACAGGGACGCCGTTCACCTCAATGTCACCAAATGATGTCATCTGCTGTTTGAAGCAAGATCGACCAAGAGGTCTCTATCGGATCATTTGCTCAAGCCCGCGCCAAATCCGCAGACTCAACAGCCGACTCTGGATGCTAGATAGCTCCCCTAGCTGGGGGAAACCTGATCATGTGCTAAAGGCACCCTGCAGCTTCAGGAAGTAGACCCTGGCGACTGGGTCAGACTTTCATCCCACCCCCACTCCTTCAGCAACTGCTGCACGCGATACTCAGTCGCCCAGCCAAGGTCGGACTCAATACTCCGCAGTAGCCGCACGGTGGTGCGGCGCTCGCGGGGGTCCGTCAGACACTGCCCGCTAACGAAGAGCGGCTGCAGCGAGTTGATGCGAACGCTTCCATCAGGACGGGAGAGGCCAATGCCCACGATCTCGCGACTGTGGAAGGCGATCTCGGCCTCGATGGAGCGGTACGATTGCAACCGAAGCGTGATAGTGCTCCGGCGGCTGGTCGACTCGTGCGGCTTATTGATCAGCAGCAGGATGCGCGCCATGTGGTAGTGCTGCATGGCGGAAGCGCACATCGGGAGACTGTACCAAATCTCCTGGAGGGTGACGATGTCTTCGTTTTCGTGGGCCGGGCGGTGGTGCTTGACTTTGGAAGTGTCGATGCGCACACAGGGCCGGAAGGACTCCGGGATCCCCGTGTACCATGCATCAAGCTCGGATTCGAGCCTGTACCATCGTTCCAAGAGGACCTGTTGCGAGACGCCGAGTGGGCCCGGGACGGACTGGTGGTCTGTGAGATGCACGTTGTCACCGGAGCTGATGAAATTGACTATCTTGGACATGATCCAGACTAGTCCGTTGCTGATGAGGTCTTCTTTCATTGTCTCCTCCCCTTCTGGGTATCCTGCTGCGCCGGTGTTGCTGGGTCGGACAAAGCCTGCATTGTCGATCAAGAGACCGGCTTCGGTCCAAAGGACTATATCGTCTGTGTTCAACCTTGTGTGGCATTCATTGATGACTGCAGGGAGTCAGTAAAATCCCGCAGAATCATTCATCGATGATACTCACATGCAGCCAGATAGTCCTGACGGGCAAAGTTCCAAAATGTCGCCTTTCGCGCCTTGGAGAGTCCTGATTTCTTGGGCGTCGCCGTTTGGTATGAATTGTCTCCCGGGGATGGACGCTGCTCCAGAGGCATCATGCCCACCTCAGCAACATCCAGTAACGATTTCACGCCACTCAAATGGCGATTCCAAGCAGGCCCCGCGGCATCGAGAAACTCATATACAGACAGAATGGCGGTCGCCGCGAGCACTTCATCCGAATGCACACCATGCGAGAGCCGACTACCAGAAACTCGTCTTCGACGCTTACGCGGATTCTCTGTGTTTGCAGAGAGCTCAGCAGCTTGCCATTGACCAAATGCCTCGGGTGTGCTCAGGGGTGGCGGACCTTCAGCATCCGGTTGCAGCTCCTTCATCAACAGCTGGATGGCTTTTTCATAATACTTGGCCCCATACCAGGCAAAATCAGGGTCTTTAACAGGCCACAGTTCCATGGCAGCTTGTTGCGAGCAAACCCCACCCATTGCTGCCTTGGCACCTTTGACTCGGCCCAGCTGTTTGGCAGCGTATGCGCATGCTGCGAATTTCAAGAGAGGGTTTGTTCGTGCTCGGACCGGGACGTATGACGCAAAATAGGTCCCTAGGTCAAACAGATCCATCCTACAGACATCATTTGTTATTTATGATTTCACATCAGCGGACATAACGAAGCATACCACAGTCCGGGGCCTTCTGAATAGTGTCGCAAAAGGAAAGCAGTCTCGAAATCAGTCTCCGCATCATCGTCTGGTGCATGACTCATATGGCTTAGACTTCGCTGTGAAGCTGCTGGTCTTGTCGGAAGCGCAGTGCCTCGGTCGGAGAGTTGGATGCTTGGATCAATGTTGGGGGACATCGAATGCGAAGGGTTGAGCAGAAAATTGATATTGGTATTATTGTTGGTGGAAGACAGTGACATGGATGGCGAGGCTGGGGCAAGGACAGCACTGCGCCGTCTACTTGGCGAGGCATATGAGGCAGTATCGGAGAGCGAATGGTCTAAGGGCGAATAGGGGAAGCGATCGTGGGTTGCGACCGCCGACAAAGCTTCCAATCCCTGTGTCTCGGCATCACTCGTTCGAGGGCCGCTTCTACCCCATCTGGTATGAGATGTGTGTGGATGCGCTGCGCTACTCTCACCGAGTGAGGTCTCGAGATCGTCGGCGTATGGATCAGAGTTGTCGACAAAAATGACTGCAAGAAAAAATGAGCTGCCGTTTCAAAGAAAACGAAATTTTCCAATTCCGAGCAATATTTCTCACTGGTGCCGTACCGTGTTTGGGGACATCCAGCCATACACTGTCCTTGTCGAAAGTGTTCTTGTACGAATAGAATCCGTTCAGACTACCACGACCATTGGGGGAGTTCCGGTTCATCGACGCGTTTTGCTGATGTCGAAACACGACACCCTCGCTCGGGCGACACTCTCGGCCACCCTTGCGACATTGTGAACATTCGGGTTTTTCTTCGTCGCCTACAGACGATTTAGACGGGGGTTCAGAGAATAGGAGAGATTGGGGGTGGATGGGTCCTACATTTAAGCTTTCGTGTTCGACACGTTAAGCTGGGCGGTGTTAGCACTGAGGAACCACACCAGTTTAGGAGCAGAGATACTGACCAGCCGGTTCGTGATCGCATACCGAAAAGGCATGCGATGTAGAAGCAACATCCGAAGCAGAGAAGTTGAATGGAGTTGATGGGGAAGATCAAACCTGGAGATCGACCTGCGGGGAGACCAGGTGACCTGGGGCCCCCACACAAATCCAGGGCTGTGCCGTGGACGTGTCATTAAGAGAAAGGGAACAAGCTATGTAATTGATTACAGAGTATATGAACGGTATATGAACAGTTAATAGTTCCATCAGCAAAAGGGTATTGTATTAATTGTTGTGTCCACGAATCGTGGCTATCTACATTGTCTCCGACCCCTACACATACTCAACTGACAAGGATATCGCTGAAAAGCATATGGTACATCAACAGGCATATTCACAACAGAGATTTCGAACACTGTAACAGCCACATGCGCCAGGAGCAACAGTAAAAAAAAGAATATGAAGAGAAATCGCGATATGGCCGGCGCGAAAAGCAAACACAGGCAAAAAGCAAACAAACATTAAAGACAGCTGGGTATAGCAACGTTTCTTTCAATGTAAACAAAACAAAAACGCCAGCCTTGAAGCAAATCGAAGTAAAGTGGTTTTGGGGCGAAAGGGGGCATTAGAGGGCTGGCGCACTGGGGTTGGGTTGACGCAAGGAGTTGAATAGGTACTCGGGAGGCAAGCGTTGCATGTCAGAAGGTCGGTCGGTGCCGAAGGTCTGAGGAGCAGCTGCGTAGCCCTGGCGGCGGCGCTGTACCTTGTTCAAGATGACACCAGCCAGGACAATGAGGAAGACACAACCGAGGGAACAGCAGAAGGCTACTAAGACGGCGATGCCATTGGAGTGATGTTTTGCTGAAACAAAAATTAGCTGAAATTCCCGTCAAAAAAAAGACTGGCCAACTCACTGTTTTTGGTATAAGGATTTTTATTCTCCGAGAAGAACGTCGACATGCTACCCGGTCTGCCATCTGCTTGCTGGGAAAGAATGAATGGGGTGACATCGGTGCCATCATAGAGCGCTGCTGATGCATGTCCAAAATCAGGGATCAAAAGGGAACCCATAATCAACAAGGTCTGGTCGTTATTCAACAAAGAAGCCTTGGAATGGTCCTCACGAAGAGGAAGAACCTCCAAGTTACGAATGACTGTGCCCTCGGAGAACAGATTTGGGGGAGAGTGGAACTCAGAACCATCGTAGCTCATGAAGAAGGCCGAGCCATTGGTAGCAGTACCTCCTATCCAGAACTTTGACATATCTGTACTAGCTGGAGTAAATGCAGTGACATTCCCAGGGATCTCTGACTGGGAGGCACCAGAGAAAGAGGACCAAGTGTCGGATTTCACATTGTAGGTAGCAATTGAAGTTTTGTTGCCGCCGACTTCAAGGTCGCCAATGGCCACCAGTTTGTTTTGATTGGCCCATTGGAGTTCCATCACAGTACCACTAAGGGACGTGCCAGGTCGAGTCCAGTGGCCAGTGGTAGGGTCCATATAACAAACTGAATTACACGGAAACTGGCCGACACCATCGAAGTTTCCTCCGAAGTAGATATCAGAAGAGCCTGGTCGATTGACGATGGCGTTAACTGCAACATCTGAACCCGAGAACTTGGATTGGGTCTCTGAAAACTCATTTTTGTCAAGGTCAAAGATCACAAGACCACCCAATGTGGTATGGCCAATCTTTCCAGTCACATTTCCACCCGCATAAAGAGTATCGTTGTGTACAAGCATTGAAACGAATGTTGAGTTACTATCAACACCTTGTGGCAAGCCTGAGACAATCTGATCAGTGCCGTTGTGGATGGCAATGTTTTCAATCGTTGATCCATTACTACCAACAGCAGTGAAATGGCCACCATAGATGGTGAGATTGCGGTCGGAATCGGTGTCGTAAGCACCAGTGATTAGGCCAGTGCTTGACTTTTGGTGGTCAACCTTCATCGACAGAGGAATGAGTTGCATGTTCTCATCAGAATCAAGCAGAGACACTGCACCTCCAGCAATGATACCGTTGGTGGCAAGATTACCGGCCAAGATGAGGGTGTTATTATGAGAAGCAACGGTTGAGAGTTGACCGCCAAACTGCATCTGTGTGACATTGAGGTTCTGGAGCCAGTCCTTATGCGAGGGAACCCAGAGGGCAAAACCAGCAACAGATACCGCGGGATTCCCGTCAGACGCAACGATTTGGTCAAAGTCGCCGCTCACGGCAATGATTGTTTCGTTGATAGCAGTTGATGCATTCAGTTCCACTGGCCAGATTGAGTTGACGGGACCATTCAATCCCGCACCCAGAGGTGACCACTTCTTCGAAGAGAATGAATATGCCGCAACGTGCTCGAGGCCTTTGGCGCCACCATCTGCGGTGTCGGTAAAGCGACCGCCAACGTACAAAACATCATCGTGGGCAGCCATTGCCAGAACTGGGGAGTTCACCCCAGAGCCCGGCATTGGGCTGATATCACCATCCCTGATCGACATGATGTTTTGAATCTTGCCATCATCGAAGTTGCCAGCGACATAAATCACATCATCGTGCTCCCTGATTATTGAGATTGTTGCATTGTGACTTAGCGAAGTCCCCGCCTTGTTGATGTCCGACTTTGTGAGATCTGTAGTGTCGGTCTTAGACGAGCTCGGGTCATAATCATACAGTCCATTGAGACCGCCGGTACTGGATAGCAGTTCAAAGCGGACACGGGATGCCACAAGAGTGATATCACCCTGACCGTCCTTGGCCCGTACAGTAACCTTGGGTCGGAAAGAGTCACTATTGGCGTCAACGTAGCCAGTGTAGAAAACGTCATACTTGTCGTCGTTGTTGGTCTGGTAGAAATATGAAGGGTCTGGTTGATCAGAGTCAGGACCGCTTGAAAGAGTAGCTGTGACGTTGGCAATGCCCCGGGAGCTGCAGGAGTTGTCCTGTGCGCAGCCAGGTGTATATAGCTTAATCGTATAGTTACCGGATTTCTTGATGTCAGGCTCATATGTGAGGGTGGTGGTTGACGCATCAGAGTCGGTTACTTTTGCGGAGACATAGCCAGACTCGACAGTCCAAGAACCTGTCCGCGTTGACCGGGCGGGATATTCGACCCCAGCGCAAGTGGGTTCGTTATATTGGTCGATAGCATACGTCAATATTTGATCCTGAAAGACTTCAATGCCATTCAGGCCAGCTCCCTGGCCATACCAATCAAGGACTTCGATTTGAAGCCCTTGCATACCAACGGGGTTGACCATGGTGAATTCACGATACTTTTCACTGCTGCTGCTAGAGAGTGGACAAGACGAGTCACAATTGGCCTTGTTTCCGGACTCATCAGTGTAAGTTAAATTCATGATGCCATTGTCAGGGAGGGCTCGAAGTAAAAAGGCCTTGGTGCCACGTCCATCCAAATGAGTATTGTAGAGACGGATCTTGGTCGGGAAAAAGTCGAAACCTAGATCTGCTCTCCAGAACCCTGGCGCATAGTCATGCAGAAGATAGGTGTTGCCTGGAGCGGCCTCTCCGCTCGTCGAGCAGATAATATTACGAGGATCAGAGTAGCCATCCAGCGGGGAGTCGGCATCGGATGTGACAGTCGCATTTTGAAGGTTGAGAATTTGTCTTTCTTTCGAGGAACTAGTATTGTTACCCAAGGCGTCAAAGGATCCTCCGAAAATGATATGACCATTCTCGACCTTCAAAATTGAGCTGACTGGGCCGTTCAGACCATTGAATGAAAGATCCGACCAGCCATTATCAGGCGTCCAGGCAACTGCGTTAGTGGTGTTGTCGTATGAGAATTTCCCTCCAACATAGACGCGATTGTTGTCCTGGTCACAGGTCACCGCTGCTACCGAGCCCGAAAGGCCTGGCAAGGCCGTGACCTTGCCAGTATTCGGATTGAAGAGTGCAGCACCGGGTGAGTCGACTCCACCCAGGCGAGTGAAGTTGCCGCCGACAAATATCCCTGCGAAAGTCCCATCCTTTTGAGTGAATGGGCACATTGCCATAATTTGCGCGTCGGATGAGGAGAGATTCGTAAGGATACCGTTCGGAAGCGGGGTTAAAAGGGCTTGAGTGCCATTTTGAGAGATTGATTCGGTCTGTCCCTTATACTGGTAGAGAGAGACGCCGTCAAAATCACCAGTGATTGATACCCGTCCCAGCGAGGTCAGGTCCAGTTCCGGAACGGAGACTGACTCGAATGACAGGGCGTTGAGAGTCGGCAAAAGCGCAAGAAACGAGGGCCAACCAGCCGCCGCGGGCCCCAACAATGAAGAAATCCTCATTGTCCAGGGAGCGACGACAGGCAAGAGAAGATTAGTTTACCAGTTGGATTGGCTGAAGCGAGTGTGGGAAGGCTAGACAGGGTTGTGCTGTCTTAGGGAATTCAGGAGGCCCGTCAGGCCGCAACGCGTGGGAAAGAAAAGAATGTGTAAAGAATGTGGGCATAGAACAAAAAGATCTTAAAAGCAAAGGAATGTAAATGAATGAATCATGGAGACCGAAGCCTCACTGCATTTGAGAATCAACGAATGACTGAAATATGGGAGTCAAGGGAACCCAGGGGAGACCCAGTCTTATTTTCTGCCGTTGAAAGGACGATACTGCAAATACACAAATTACCCAATTTGAAAATACACAATACTGTATGTCCCCCGTTGATTACACGCTAATGCACCCACATTTACACTAATGCACGCTGTGACGCACACGGCAGCCAATCAGAAGTGCATCCTTCCAGCCTCCCGCTTCCAGAGTGGAGACTCGGTGATTAAAGGTTGGGATGAAACGTTCACCTTGAAATCGAGGTATGGCCAGCAGTGACCTGAGGATGAGGTTGGTATACCTATATACAGTATATAGGTGGTCGCCTGCATCTACCATGGATGTCTCGATCGGTCTATTCTACGCAAGGTTGGGCTGGGGATAATAGTTCGAATGAGGATCTACCACATACCTATTTAGCTAACTTGAATAACGAAAGTTCAGCACTGCCCTCCCCTGTGAAGTCATATACCAGCATGTTATCTACTTTGTATAGCAGGACCATACCAGAGCTCTTTATTCTTATTAATCTCCATTCGATTCCCTTTATCTAGAGCCTTTACAAGCTAAACCTCTTTCAGAGATTGATCGTGACATACAACATAATCTATTGATCGCAACGTCAAGCTAAACCAAGTGGATCGGTCGCAAGAGCGTTCCAGAGCCAGAGCCCCGCGTCCATTTCGCTTAAATATAGCACGGAGCTCCACGGTCTTAGTAGGCATGCGTAACATACACACACTGGGGCATACTCCAGATATTTTTATGCAATTTACTCTCGAGCTTTTTGACTCCGTCGCATGATAATGGTACCTGATAGTATACGCTATCCGGATCTATATATGTATATACGACATAAAGGTGGAACCACCTATGGACATATCATGTGCGCTATAGGCACTTATACTCCGTGATGAAAGATCTAGGTGTGTAGAAATAAAGTGCTTGTTTCATCTGGTCTGACATGGATTGTTGTACTCAGAAATATGTACATATATACATAGCTGGATCGATTTTATATTTTAGTGTGGAGAAGACTACATCTAAATCAACACTTTATGATCCATGAGACTTCTGATGACATGTAATTGAGATTGAATGACTTATTGCCTGTCAATTATTATGCTGAGTAGGGAGTGCAACATACAAGGTCTATAACACAACCTCTAAATCTCTTGAGAACAGGTGCGATACAATTCAATTTACCATTCATCTGGTTTATTCCCCTCTAGTCATATAGAGTGTTTGTGCCTGACTATAATAATCCGAATATTTTCAAGAGGATATGGATGGCTACCGCAGACTACATATACCTACAACATACAACAGGCAACATGAGGAATGGAGATGTGTGTTGTCGCCTCAGGCATCAACACTAAACCATTTCGGGTGGAAGTGGCCTCCAGCGCGCGCCTCAACGCGAACTCCAGAAACTGAAATCTTAAAGCTGTCAACCCAGCTCACCCAGATCGTTTGCCTCCCTCCCCCATCTCATTTGAAAGGAATTTCGAGCTCCTGAAATTTACATCTTCCTCATTCAATTGCCGCAATCTCCCATTTCCAAGCTCCATAATGTAAGATCCTTCATGATGGTCGTCATGTACGGAACTAACTATCATATAGGGAGAGCTTTGATAACATCTACCTGGACCTTTCCAAGCAGCCTGGAAAATGTAAGCTGGCTGAGAGTGGTTTGGGCTGGCGCCCATCCGGCGGTGGCGATACCTTTACCCTTGACAGCAGCAACATCGGCGCGGCCCAATGGAGTCGTGCGGCCAAGGGCTTTGAGCTCAAGATCCTGTCGCGTTCATCCGGAGTGATCCAACTGGATGGATTCGACCAAGAGGTATGCCTCACGGATGAGATTATGACCGTTGGCCTGCACACTAACCATCAAAATACAGGATTTTGAGCGACTGAGCAAGGCGTTCAAAATTTGGTACGGCATTAACGTCGAGACCCGCGAGCACGCCCTACGAGGATGGAACTGGGGCAAGGCAGAATTCACAAAGGCAGAGCTGGCTTTCAATGTGCAAAACCGACCTGCCTTTGAGGTCCCTTATTCAGAAATTTCAAATACCAATCTGGCTGGAAGAAACGAGGTCGCCGTTGAGTTCGCACTCCCCGCCGGCGACGCAAGCGACGCCGTTGTCAAGCCTGGGAGCACAAAGAATCGGGGCCGCAAGGCCGCCGCAGGTCCGGATGAGCTGGTTGAGATGCGATTCTACATCCCCGGAACGGCTGTGAAAAAGGAGAAAGCAGAAGGCGCCGAGGGCGAAGAAGAAGAAAACGACGAAGATGCCGAGGAGCAGAACGCCGCCAATCTGTTCTACGAAACTCTTATGGATAAAGCTGAGATCGGAGACGTCGCTGGTGATACCTTTGCTACTTTCTTGGACGTTCTGCACCTCACGCCCAGAGGTCGCTTCGACATCGACATGTACGAATCGTCCTTCCGGTTGCGCGGAAAGACATACGACTACAAGATCCAATACTCGGCCATTAAAAAATTCTTCCTCCTTCCCAAGAATGATGATACCCACACGCTTATTGTTCTTGGCCTTGATCCTCCCCTGCGACAGGGCCAGACCCGCTATCCTTTCCTGGTTATGCAGCTGAAGCTGGACGAAGAGATCAGTCTTGAGATGAACATGACAGAGTTCGTTTCCTCGCATTCCGTGGTCTATCTTACGTGCTGATGAATTTTTAGGGACATTATGCAAAGTCAATACAAAGACAAGTTGCAGCCGCACTATGAAGAGCCGATCCATCAAGTGGTCACCAAGGTCTTCCGTGGCTTGTCTGGAAAGAAGGTCATCATGCCTTCCAAGGACTTCCTTAGGTTAGTGATCGACAGGCCGTATCTTCTGAGCAGCATTGCTAACGTGACTACAGCCACCACGGCCACCATGGTGTCAAGTGCTCAATCAAGGCTAATGAGGGTCTTCTGTATTTCTTGGATAAGAGCCTTATGTTCGTACCCAAGCCTGCGACCTATATCCAAATGGAGAACATTGCAATTGTCACCATGTCGCGTGTCGGAGGCGCTGTCTCCGCCAGCCGAACCTTTGATATCACCGTCAGCCTAAAGGGTGGCTTGGGCGAACACCAATTCAGCAACATTAACCGGTATGTCTCTTGATAACTCTTTTCTCTTCTTTTGGGATCACTCTAATGTGAACAGCGAGGAACAAAAATCCCTGGAGGACTTCTTCAAGGCTAAGAATATCCGCATCAAGAACGAGATGGCGGAAGAGGTATGTTTTCATTCTTTGCACACTGTCCTATTGATCATGCTAATCCTCTTCTAGGCTGCTGGCCTCATTGCCGCTGCTCTTGACAACGATGCCATGGACTCCAGTGACGACGAAGTCCGAGCTGACCGTGGATCAGCCGATGAAGACGAGGAGTCTGTCGATGAAGACTTTGCTGGCTCTTCTGACTCCGACGTGGCCGAGGAATTCGACTCGGAACACGAGAGCAGTGGTGAGAGTGATGAAGAGATGGGCGATGCCTCCGATGGCGGTGACAATGAGGAAGAAGAGCGCCCGAAGAAGAAGAGCAAGATGGCGCAATAGATGTATCCCCAAGATATCCCCATCTCTACATAGTAATGCATATTGTACGAAATGATCCATCCCTATGTGTTTGGGTATAGTGGAGTTCACGTGAGCGATGATTGGCTAGTATGGTAACCCCTGATCTCAGGAGAACCGATATCTGGCAAGTACTCCGTACAAACATGCAAGTCTCAAGCTTCCCAACCTCTGACTTCCAATGGGATCTGCAACATTCCGGAATGGAAATAGAACTGCAGTTTGGGGCCATGCGAGCTGCAGTCAAAACCCCGAGGAATTTGCCAATTTTAGGTAGTCACTGCGTACTTCGTAGCTAGAGCCCAAATCACTAGTGAGATCTAAGGGGAGAGAAAAAGAAAAAGAAAGGCAATTGGATAGATAGAATTGCGACGAGTCTCATAATTGAAATCACTGTTCTACATACTCCGTACACCTAGGTATATACACATCAGGTGTTCTACGCGGGTCGATCCAAACCAACTCCAGAATAGCTGGGCCCGACACCACTTCCCCCCTTTCTTTCCCAGACTGGCAGAGTCAACTCCTTCTCTCCATCCTTCTCTTCTCTCTTTTCATTTCTCCCTTTTTGTGTTGATTTCATCTTCTCTTCTGGTCCCTCGCTTCTGGCTATTTTGCTCAACCCCCCTTTTTTTTGACTTAATCCAGTTTCAGGTACGCCCTCCTGTGCTCTCCCCCCCCCCCCGAATTTTTTTCCCCTATCGCGATAATTCGACCCCACTGAAGATGAGGAAAAGGCGATTGACAAGAGTGATCATCTAGGGTATCTTATTTCGCAGCTTTCAATACCATAAATCCTCCAGCTTTCGCAATGTGTAAGCTTGACCCGCCAATGGAGCATACGATCTCGAGATTACTCCACAGACCAGATGCTGATAAGTTTTTGAAGCTTCGCCTCCTGCGACCAGCTCCCCGGTCGCGTCCCCGGTCGCGTCCCGGGACTCTCCTGCCTCGAATGGCACTGATTCGCCTTTCGTTGAGCGCAGCAACCCCATGGGCTCCGGCATTGCGCAGACCGTCACTTCCCGCGACCCCAAGGCTGCAGCCCAGGCTGCTACCGACATGAAGAACATCGTCCGCCGCAAGCTGACTGGCTACGTCGGTTTTGCTAACCTGCCCAACCAGTGGCACCGCAAGAGTGTCCGCAAGGGCTTCAACTTCAATGTCATGGTGGTCGGTAAGTGGGACTGGAATCCATCCCCCCTGGGATATGCTGACCCCCAAAAGGTGAATCCGGTCTCGGAAAGTCTACACTCGTGAACACCCTCTTCAACACTTCCCTTTACCCTCCGAAGGAGCGCACCGGTCCCAACGCCGATATCATCCCCAAGACCGTTTCGATCCAGTCGACCAGTGCCGACATTGAGGAGAACGGCGTGCGTCTCCGTCTCAGCGTGATTGATACCCCCGGATTTGGTGACTTTGTCAACAACGATGACTCGTGGCGCCCGATTGTCGAGAACATTGAGCAGCGCTATGACACCTACCTCGAGGCCGAGAACAAGGTCAACCGCAGCAACATTGTCGACAACCGCATCCACGCCTGTGTCTACTTCATTCAGCCTACCGGCCACTCCCTGAAGCCTCTCGACATCGAGGTGATGCGCCGCCTGCACACCAAGGTCAACTTGATCCCCGTCATTGCTAAGGCTGATACCTTGACCGACGAGGAGGTTGCCCTTTTCAAGCAGCGTGTATGTTTTTGGAATCTCCCCGCGGAATTTTTTTTTTTTTGCAGAATCCTGGAAATACTGACTGTCCTAGATCCTTGCCGATATCACAGCACACAACATCCAGATCTTCGAGGGTCCCCGCTACGAGCTCGATGACGAGGAGACCATCGCCGAGAACCAGGAGATCATGTCCAAGGTTCCTTTCGCCGTTGTCGGTGCTAACTCCGAGGTCTCCACTGCTGACGGTCGTCGCGTCCGTGGACGTAGCTACCCCTGGGGTATCATCGAGGTCGACAATGAGGAGCACTGCGACTTCGTCAAGCTGCGCCAGATGTTGATCCGCACCCACATGGAGGAGCTCAAGGAGCACACCAACAACTTCCTGTACGAGAACTACCGGTCCGAGAAGCTCACCCTGATGGGTGTTGCTCAGGACCCCAGCGTCTTCAAGGAGGTCAACCCCGCCGTCAAGCAGGAGGAAGAGCGTGCCCTGCACGAGCAGAAGCTCGCCAAGATGGAAGCCGAGATGAAGATGGTCTTCCAGCAGAAGGTGGCCGAAAAAGAAAGCAAGCTCAAACAGAGCGAAGACGAACTCTACGCCCGGCATCGCGAGATGAAGGATCAGCTCGATCGCCAGCGCTCAGAACTCGAAGAAAAGAAGGGTCGCCTCGAAACCGGCCGCCCGATCGAAGAGAAGGGCAAGCGCAAGGGCTTCTCACTCCGCTAATGTCCCCGTCTGCGCCATTGCTTCAGCCTATACTCCGGGTCCTTGACCGATCCCGCCTCTCGTTCCCTTCCTATTTTCCTTACCCTTGTCACTCCATCACACTCCCTTACCGTCCCATAACGCAACTGCTTTCTCACTGGATGGGCCCACGCACCGAAAAAGAATGGTCCTTTTTTTTCTTACCGATTGATAATACGATCCTGCGAGGGTCAGCCTGGGACTTTTTTACTTCTTGTGATGTACTTTTTGCTACGCCATCTCTTGTTTTGCCGCTTTTCTGTGTGCCCTATTACCCGCTCCTTTCATTTATTTTTCTTACTCTTTGGGGCATTTGGTTGTTCGCCACCTGTCCATGTGTTAGTCAATTCAGCGCTTTCGCTTTAGATCAGACCGAGTAGACCATCGTAGGAGAGTAATTCAGACCGTAGGAGAGATCGAGCGGCATGGACGTATATGTAATGACCCTCGTGGTCACCTACCTAGGTAGATAGTTTCCCCAAGTCATGCGAGCAGTCTTCGCCTTCAACCGGGCATGGGCTATATATATTCAAGCCGTACTCCTTAGCCGTTTTACTGTCAACACATATTTACTCACAGGCTGCCTACCAGATCACCTTTCCTGCAATCTGTATTATCACATGAGGTGCTCAACCCTGTCATCTCGGAAAAACGATAGACCTTGAAGCGCGGGAAGAAGCGCCGTTGAGAGCGGGAGATCAACGGTTCTGTTCCTGAACTCAAATCCGGGGAATGTCCAGCGCACTACGTAGTATATGAACAAGTAGTATAACATGAATGATTGATTGAAGGGTATGAGTTATCTACCTAGGAACTATAGAATATCTATTCCGTGAGTTGATTTGCCCGATCTCTAAGTTCTGATACTCAGCCCTATGAGGCCCCGGATTGTCCGATACCTTCCTGGGTCTCTTGCGTTGCATCGACTCTTGAGATACAACCCCCACGAACTAGCAATGAACAAATGGTGGAATGATAAATAGGCTGACTGAGAACTGCTTCATAAGATTCCACTGACTCTATCTGCCGAACTGCCGAGGTGCCGAGTAAAACAATCCCCTGGAACCATTCGTCATAATCGCCACAGGGTCCTCACCCGCAGAGATCTAGAGCATCCCAGCCCACATCACACCATACACAACGTTACAAAGAACCATTCTTGTACCAGGTAAACCCTGCAAATCAGCATGTATTATAAGAATATTAAACTTTTTCATGAAATCCCCCAGTGTCGCACTGACGACCGAGCATGTCCCGCAAAAAAAACAAACGCTATGAAATGAAAAAGATCAATCATAAAATGCATCTCAGCTCCACAGCGAATCCACATCCACCGCCTTGAATCGCGCAACCATAAAGCCCGGACTGCAATTTGCTTCCCAGTCCTGATCGAACCCGGTATCCGGGTTATGGGGGTTAAATGGTTTGGGAGAGAGCGAGAAGCGACGGGCCTGGTCTTCCGGACCGGGTGAATCGGCATCGCTGTCGCCGCAGGGACATGTGGAGGTTGTCCGATTGCCGGGGGTGGTGCAGGGGCAGAGGCCGAGGAAGCGGTCACAGGGGACGCACTTGTAGTAGGCGCGGCTGGTGGCTTCGTCTGGTGTTGTGGAGAGGCGGACGCCCGGGAGACCACATGAGGGACATTTCCAGCCCTGGGAGGGGGCTTCGAGAGGTTGGTATGTCATTGTGAGTGGTATGTGCTGTGCTGGGGATCTGTTAGTATGGATGTTTGAGGAGGATCGATATCTTGACATACCAATTGGACAGGTGTGGTGAGGGTATAGTGAGTATATACAATGTATACAATGTATAGACTGTATAGAATGTATAGAATGTAGAGTGTATCGAAGGATCGAAGGATAGAATGTATAATTCTTGTGAACAATGAATGCTTTCAATTCCGGGGAACACCCTCTCCTTATAAAGAATCTGTGGAGAACCAGTCGATCATGATGACGTTGGAACCGCCGACGGGCTCCACGTAAGGGGAAAGTGAGGTCCCGTGAACAGCAAATCTTCAAGTCAACTGATTCCGGGGAAATTGAAATTCACGCAAAATCACGTAAAACCGAAGCCGCATCGCATTCTAGAACGAGAGGATCCTCCCCTGCAACTGCCGGCCATTGGCAGAGGCGACTACACCGCCCAGACGTGCCAAGGCTGTTAGGTAATATCGCGCACTCGGGGGTCACTTGACTGGAGATCGAGTTACGTTTCGTTTGTTTTGATTGGCGGTGAGGCATTAATTCATTGATCCTCCCCCCGCATTTTCTTCTCCAGGTTTTGTGGCTACAGGGGACATATAATAGGAGAGAGTATAGAGTATATCGAGGATACACTATCTCTCTTATAATCTCTCTTATAGAGTATCAGGATATCCCTAGGTAGGATAGAAAGGGAAAATAGAGTAAACAGAGATCAATACACCCCTACCTAGAATACCTCGAAATAACAACAATCCAACGCAGAATTTTCACTTATGGCGTCATGGTGGAAACTCGCCCTGAATCTGAGGCCATTCGGATAAACGTGGGCCATGTCAGTAACTCGATTCGGCGATCCTCCGGCTCTTCGGACGAATCAGAACGACCTCAGGAATCAGGTGATACTCAGGGGGCGTGATTCATCTCAACTATTTCTGACTCAGACAAAGGCCCAATAATAGATCCCATTAATAGAACGGCAAAAAAAATATCCCAAGGAAAAAAAAAACTCGTCGAATCACGCGTCGGGAACACGACATTCGCTTGAGGGATTTTTCTATTGAGGTGCTCCCTTGCCAACGCAACACATGTGCTGCATAAAGGACTGAGAAATGACGACATGTAAGGAACGGAGAAAATGCATCTGTTGAGGAACTCGTTTCAGATGATGTGATCGGGAGGAAGTATATCCGCTCCTATCCGGTCCTTTGTTTTCAGTTCTTTGTTGCCACAGGGAAAGGGCTGGACTCGGATTTCCGGCTTCATGTCACGGGACTTGAGACTCCACTGTATCCACGTACAAACAACATACAACCTTGGAACATATTTAGGTAACATATATGTTGTATGTTGTATATTGTTTGTTGTATATTGTATATTGTATGTTGACAATGTTCAAGTACTGACTTATGTCCATGCTCTGCAGAGTATACCTCCAGGATAGAGGTAAAGACTCCCGACAGCGGTATATACCTAGGTATATGCTATCTTATGCTCTGCTGGGTATGTATTCACTGGTGTACTACATTCGTTGTATTTACAAGTACACGCGTTGGTAGATGTATCTTGGGGAACGAACAACATCATAGTGGATCCAAAGATCTATTTATTATCATTGAAATACATCACTACACCACTACAACCTGTCAAGTTCCATCTCCTGCTCCGTGATTTCCGTGGATGTGTGGGACTTGTCATTGTATGTTGTAGATGGAGTATGATCCGTCTTCCCGAGGATCACATATTGCTCTAGAATATACACCTAGCTCCGAGCGTTCCGATAGTTCCAGCTAGTGGATAATGATGTATAGAACCGGAGCACGGAGTACTAAATGTCGATCAGAGTTGTCAGGGGGGGTTAAGGTTAAGACAAGTACTCCGTAGGGAAGGTATAGAATGCCGCATGTGAGGAATCACGCTTCCCGACTAGCCGTGATGACTGAGAGTTCTCTTAGCTTACATGATGCCATCGGATTGGTGTGTGAATTGGAACCTTGGATATCAGGAGCTGTCGACAACCCTCGGTTTCGCGGTGGTGGGTTTGCCCCCCAAATCATATATCACTCCGGTGATAGAGAAAATGTGACATACATATGGGGTCAATGCCTTGGACGGCTACATGGTCAGTAAGTGATCTCACAGCCGGTTCCAATGATTGCATAGATTTGAAAGTACGCAGGAAGAATCCAAGGGGTTGATATCCCTGGGCTATGGACTAAGTCCTGAGAGTCGAGAATCCGCATCAACCCAGCATCTTGCGTGAATGAGCTGTTGGCTGGCTTGACCTATCCCGGGAGGTGGAAAAGGTGGAAAGCTTCGCTCAGTGGTACAGCTTAACTACCAGGCTATTCTCGTCCCATCGGGTAATTCTGCTGTCAGTCACTGCGGGGAATCAATAGTAGAAGACAGCATCTATGTCAATACACGCAGAATTTCGAGTCCGCCAATCCTTCGAGCCATGGTTGTGTACGATGTACAAAAGATACTGATATTGGATGGCCATGGAGTGACCGTACGGTGAGCATTTTTTGCTATGATACATACACATTGGAGATCCACCCGGCTCCGAAAGCGACTGGCCCCAACAAAACAAAACACGCCTGCATCAAAGGAGGTAACGAAAGGGGGAAAAAAAATAAGGCCTCATTAACAATGTCGGTCTACCAGGCCTCGGTGTCGAAGTTCTCAACCCCGAAGTAGGAGGCAACGACAGTGCGGTCCGAGAACTTGCGTCCAGCCAGCGCCTTGAGAGCATTGGTGGCGGCCTCGGTGGTATCGTATTTGATGTAAATCTTTCCGGCGCCGTGTCCGCGGCGGGGGATCTTGATGCCAATGAGGTTTCCGAATTTGGCGCATTCCTCGCCAACGTCTTCCAGAATCTCCTCATAATCCTCATCATTGAGGAGCTCGTCGAGTGTGACCATGTTGAGTAGCTGCAGAACCTGGGTAGTCTCAAGATCCTGGGATGTGGTCTTGGCGAACATCTGCATGGCATTGACTCCCATGTCCAGACCGGAAGCCTGAGTGGTTCCGATGCTGGCACGGACAACCTTGAGATGGCGGTCACCCAGTTCCATGCCGTTCAATCCCTCGACGGCGATGGGGGTGGCGGCTGGGTCGGCGTATTCACAGAAGGCAATTCCCTAAGAAAGTTAGTTGCAAGGCATCGGGAGACGAGTAGACTGCCAAACTTACCCGAGATTCATCTGTGGAAGCATCCTTGACCAGGACGAATGACTTCAGCTCACCGAATGACTTGAGCAGCATTGTGACGGGGTCCTCGGGGATGTAGGAAGGAATATTAGAAACGCAGATCTTGTTGGGTGAATCGGGCACCTCGCCCAGCACAACACCTTCCTGAATCGGCTGGTCTGCACTGCCATTGGGAACGATGTAGTCCTTGGGTCGTCGCACTTCGAGTCCCTTGTCTCCACCCTCAGGCATGCTGATGCCATCGAAAGCCAATGCAACGGTTGCGTCATTCGGCTCCTTGAACTCCAACAGTGCGAATGTTCTATCTTCGGAAATCTGAGCTGAGATGCAGGGGTCGACACTGTGAATAACGTTGAGGCCATTGAGCTGGAGGTTGAAAAAGGCAACAACGGCATCGCCCGAGACACTTGCGGGAATGTTGTGGGCGAAAAGACGCTTTGATTGGCGGGAGTTGGAAGGCTTGAGAGCAGCATTATCACTGTCACCAGTGGGAGGGTTCAAGAAGTCCTTCATGCGACTAGGATCCATCGGTTGTTGACGCGGAGCACCGGGAAGAGGGAACATTCCTGACACAGTTAGACAGTTCAACGAGCTCGTGGTGCAAGAACACATACCTGAAATCTTTGCTTGCTCAGCCGTAACATTCTCGTATCCAGGAGGCTTGATATCCCATTGAGTCAAACGGCGTTTGCGAGTCAACACTGAAGGCACATCTGTCAGATCAGGCGTAGGCTCCTTGCGCCGTGGGGGCGTGGCGCTGCGCTTGCGCTCTCTTCTGTCGCGATCTCCACGGTCTGCCCGGTCTCCACGGTCTCCACGATCGCCACGGTCACCACGGTCACCGCCACGGCCACCGCGTCGGTCATCAAACAGGTCTCGACGGGGTCGGTCATCGAAATCCCGTCGTCGGCGATCACCGCGGTCACCGCCGCTGCGTTCAGCGCGTTCGGGACGTTCAGTACGTTCAGCGCGGTCACCTCGATCCCAATCCCGCTCGTCGCGTCGGCCAGAGTAGCGGTCTTCGCGCTCACGGGCACGGTAGTCACGGCTGCTTGAGTAGGAGTTCACTTCGCGCTCCCGACGGGAGTCGCCTCGGGATCCATGGTGAGGCGAGCGAGATCGGCGTCTCTCGCCGCGGTCACTACGATCGCCCCGCTCAGCTCCCCGTTCAGCTCCTCGTTCAGCTCGGTCACCTCGGTCTCGGTCTCGTCGCTCGTCACGCTAGGATTGGGGTTAATTGTCGTGGTTGCGACCAAGCTTTAGCTGGTACTTACGAAGTAATCGCGGGAACGTCCAGAATCTGGATTTGAATTAGCACTGCAGCCAGCATACACAGCAAGAATTCTTACCTCTGGATGAGTAGGTATCGCCGTTCATGTTGAGCTTGGATGGAGAAATGAAGCTTTGTCGCCAGTGAAGGGGAAAACTCCATGACCGAGAGCTGCAGGCGGTGAGTATATCACCGCCCGTTTGCTAGTTGCTGAACCGGCAGAAAAAGGGCAAACGTGAAGACATCCAGCCTGCATTCTCAATTCATTCTTAATTGATTTCAAAAATGGGGACAAATGCTCTGTCAGAGTGGCGCAAGCTGCCCTTGAGTTTGAGTGAGCTTTGCATCAATACAACCCTCAGATGTGGCCAGTCGTTCAGGTTTGTTCGAACAAGGTTCATATATCAGAACAAAATGACTGATCTCTATAAGATGGCAGAATCTCCCTGAGACCGGGGAATGGCGATGTGTTCTTTACGGAAACTTCTTATCTCTCAAGCAGGACTCAAGTTGCTTATACTATCGATCTGCGAAATCTCCCTCGCAAAATTCCGACAATGATCACCTTGTCCGCGTTATAAAACATTACTTCAACCTAACACCCAATCTGAGCGAACTATATTCACAATGGTCATCGCAGGACCCCAATTTTAAGAAAAAGGCTGCGCAATTTACAGGCATTCGCATTCTCCGCCAAGATGCCTGGGAAGCATTGGTATCATTTATCTGCAGCAGCAACAACAATATAGCTCGAATCTCGCAAATGGTCGAGAAGCTATGCATCCATTATGGAAAGCCAGTGGCCACAATTGAAGGCCGTGCGTATCATGATTTCCCTCCCCCAGAAGCCTTGACCGGCAAGGATGTGGAGGGCAATCTCCGCAACTTAGGGTTTGGGTATCGGGCTAAGTACATTTATCAAACTGCGGTCATGGTATCCAATCGGGAAAAGGGCTGGTTAGACAGCCTAAGCAACCCTGAGTGCCCGGCATTTGGCGTGGATCCCAAACCTGGCGGCGAGATGAGACCAGAGGGGAGGGAGGGATACCGCGAGGCCCATGAAAAGCTCCTCGAGCTACAGGGAGTTGGTCCCAAGGTTTCTGACTGCGTCAGTTTGATGGGATTAGGTTGGGGGGAGTCTGTTCCCGTTGATACTCATGGTGAGTTCTCTTGGTGCTATCTACAGCTTATCTCTAATCATCCATGACAGTGTGGCAAATTGCGCAGCGAGACTATCGATTTGGGAAAAGCTCCAACAAGACCCTGAACAAGACGACGTATGATGCGGTTGCCAACCACTTCCGCAAGCTTTGGGGCCAGGAGGCTGGATGGGCTCATAGTGTGCTCTTCACAGCAGATCTGCGTACCTTTGCAGACAAACTTGCAGCAACCAAGAAGGTCGATGTGAAAGTGAAAGAGGAAGATTCCGATGTCAAAATCGAGACCAAAATAACAACTGCAGTTTCTTTAAAAGCGCCAAAGGAAGAGGACGTCGATGCCAAGGTCAAAGTTGAGGATATAGATTATGCCAAGAAACCTAATGGCAAGAGGCTAAAGGAAGAGGACATTGTCCCTGTTACGCAGACAACAGAAACAAGGAGAATGTCTAAGCGACTCCGGCGTTGACCGTGAGCAACAACTTGTATATTACCTACCTTCGTATGTAGGTAGAAAAACTATATGCCTTAGGGGGCATCGAACTACAAATGTACAATAGAGAAGGTGGTGCAGTGTGCTTAACATTCTTGTATTTGACGATCTCAGCTATATATAAATGTCGAGGGGAAATGCCTACAACCGTAGTTAGTATAACGGTCGAGCAACTCATCACAGAAGATTTGAAGTGAAGGTAGGTTGATCAGAAGTCCAGATAGATCATCGAGAGGGTGTCCGAAAACACCAACTCTGACATAAGAGGTACCAGAAAATAGTAAAAAACAAATGTGTTGTATCATCACGATAAAAAATTCCAAAGGTTGGATGCTGAGCGAAAAAAAAAGTTGTCACTGACCTGATAGTATTGGTGGCGAGGGCACCCTATGTTAGTTCATGAACATACTGCAGCCTGTACTCAAGTTGAACCCGAAAACATTGATTCCAGTCAACTCGAAGCACAAGACTGAGATCGTTGGTGGTTGAAGTTGGAATAAAAGCAGAAGAGGAACGAGATGAAGTTTTCCCGAACAAAAGAAATAAGCGAATCCCATCACGTGACCACACACAGGCCCCATCCTTTCCCGTCCACACTCTTCTGGACTTTCGATCTTTCATCCACGCCGACAACCGACCAGATTTCCTCCGGACACATCACCAATTCAAAATGGGTCGTCTTCACAGCAAGGGCAAGGGCATCGCCTCTTCCGCTCTCCCCTACTCTCGCGCCGCTCCCGCTTGGCTCAAGACCGCCCCCGAGCAGGTTGTTGACCACATCTGCAAGCTCGCCAAGAAGGGTGCCACTCCTTCCCAGATTGGTGTTGTCCTCCGTGACTCCCACGGTGTTGCCCAGGTCAAGATTGTCACTGGTACGAAACCCGAGAAAAATGCGCTTCAAGCAATTGAAGGATCGAAATTTGCTAACATTTTTGCGCAGGTAACAAGATCCTCCGTATCTTGAAGTCCAACGGTACGACTCACTCCGCCCGCATAATTACTTCCGTCGGATGAAGAGACCGATCAACTTGCGTGGAAAAACTTTTTCGGTTCGGTAAAAGAACCATTGGTTTCGAAGCGCAGTGTTCGACTCTCTCCCCGATACTGGTCGCAGAAATGCACCAGCAATTAAGCCTCTGCTTGGTCAAGAACATGACTGACAGAGAGATTGGAATACAGGCCTCGCTCCCGAACTCCCCGAGGACCTTTACTTCCTGATCAAGAAGGTAAGAAAAAATCTCTTTCTCCCTTATCCGTTGGTTCCCCACATGTGCAGATCAAGCTAATCTCCAATTCTCTAGGCCGTCGCTGTCCGCAAGCACCTTGAGCGTAACCGCAAGGACAAGGACTCCAAGTTCCGCCTGATTCTGATCGAGTCCCGCATCCACCGTCTGTCCCGCTACTACAAGACCGTCGGTGTCCTGCCCCCCACCTGGCGCTACGAGAGCGCCACTGCCTCCACCCTTGTCGCATAAACGAACTATTGGTAGGATGTGTGGTTAACGGAGGGAACCCATCGGATCGTCGTGATCGTCGTATCTGGGGGTTTTATCTTTTAGATACAACAAAAAAGGATTACGATTATTTGATACCCTTCTCATGAGTGCTTTAGATTCTCTCTTGTAAACTCTTCGGCTGTGGCCATTAGTAGCGAACAGGGCCAGGCTTTTCCCTCCGTAACGATATTGCTTTTTTTCCAACTTTTTAAACAATTTAACCGCCAACTCTTTCGTCCGAGGTAAGATACAATTCTAGCTCCTTGCCATTAGAATGTCCAGGCATTTGAGATCCCTGTCGCTGATCATGTTTTACAAAAAGATTCTTTGTTCCCAAGCTTAGCTGAATCTGTCGAAGCATAGTGTCTTTTCGCAGGGAAATGAGAATTCAGACTGTAGATAGGTGAGTGACAAGCCTCGATAGATACACAATCCAGGAGGCTCCAGCCTCTGCACTATAAGCAACTTGGAGTTCCATTTGGCCTGGCTTCTTATAATATGGCCTGGTTGGTGGCATATCAATCTTCGCCATGACTGTTCTATTGACTTGCTCTGTTTCCTATGTCTGTATCGAACTAGCGGGCAGAACAGCGATTGTCAAATGAGGTATCAGGTTGTACCTGATCAGGGGAAAGTGATATCCAGAGAGCACAAGTAGATAGAATCAGGTTGAAGCGCCAATAAACAATGCCAAATACCAAAACAAATCATGTCCGACGTGAGATATGTATGTAAAAAGAGAGAGGAGATCATTCACACTTCACACTCAGCTTTAACCTCCCTCGCAACAGCGTTGCAAAGCTCCACTTTAACTCCAGCTGCTAGCAAAATATGAATCCAAAGTCGCTGGGTATCACTCAGACGATCGTTCTCTGACTTGACTTCGGCGAACATCACCGTTCTTGTCTCATAGTTCCACAGGAACAAGTCCGGGATTCCCCCACCACGCTGCTGATACTCCTGTGCCATGACCTTGCAAATTGTAGCAAGTGCCTCGCCCTGAAAGCACTGGACGATCTCAACCAAGTCACCCAGATCGAAAGACCAGTCAAGACCAACAGCACAGGGCTGAGCCTCCGCCTCGCGCGCATGAACCTCACGAATGATCCTCTCCGCCTCACCGTTGGTGATTTCAACGAGTCGATGGTTGATCTCCGATGCACGGGATGGATAGAAGACATCTGTATGGAGATCTAGTGGACATGTCTGAAACGCAGTCTGGAAGACATTTGGCACATAGGTGAAAAGGATATCGTAGAAGAGATAGCCAAACTGCATTCAATGTCAGGCTCAAATCCATATTCGGAAGTTCCAATCTTGTTTGTCAATGGTAGAACTCACCAGTGTCCGCACAATTCCACCTTCAGAATGATATCCCTTCCAGTCATGATCACGGTACCAACTTAGACACATGCTTTCCACCCTGCACTCGCCGCCTTCTCTCTCATCAACCCAGACAGTGGCTTTTCCTTTCCGAGGTGAATCACCCGTATCAATACGGATACCCTCAATCGTCCGCTCAACCGGTTTACCAAGCATGACATGCCCGAAATCATGCTGCTCACGCTTCACCACCCTGAGTGCCTTTTCCAGCTTTGTGATCCGCTTCTGTAAGTCGTAATGAAAGATAAGATGACACAGCGGATCTTCCAGTCCAGTTTCACAAGTCCGGAGCGCAATCCTCTTCCAATGCTTACGCTGGGCTTCTTCACTACGCCCCTCGGCAGGCGCAAGTGCCCACATATAATGTTCTTCTAGCAGCGCCTTACGCTGATACCAAGCGCCGCGCCGGGCGGCGTGAAAGAGGCACTGCGCGAGAAGTTCTTCTAGAACTTCATGCTCACGTTTGTGCTCCTTGAACCTACCTAGTGGATGGAGGCTCTTGTGGATGATTCGGGTGAGCACCCAGGCCGGCGAGAACCGGCGCAAATATGCACCCTCGCCGATTTCATAGATGCTGTCTTCTTTCTTCTGCTCCTGCTTGACTAGCTCTTTCCATCGGGGATGGGATTCATTAGCTAGGTCGATGACATGCTGGAGGGACTCGGTTGTAGGCGGGCCATTGAATTCGAGGATGTTATCAATGGCGAACTGGGTTTGTATGGCCGACTCGAATTCCAGCAATGCCTCTCTAGATGAGAAGATGGAATTCGAGCGGCAGACGATGTATTCAGGGAAATTTCGTTTAGACATCTTGGCTAGAATAATTGTTGTAAGGGACTTTTCGGTCCATTCTGTAGAACGATAGAAGACCAGGTGGACTCGCTCGAAGAGAGCACGAGGCACTGGTGAGATCCTGATGCATCCGCCCGTATAGTCCAGTATTTTCTGAGTGAAATGGCTGTCTCTGTTACTCGCATCTTGAAGTCCGGTTTGGGTCTGGCTTGCTTCGCGTAGAGCCGCCAGCAGCTCTTTTTTGCTTTTGCCCTGAACCTTGGCCTCCTTTGCAAAGATCTTGAGTTCATCCAGTAGTAGAAGAGACGACGCCTCTTCCAGCGTCGTGATCTCTTCTATTCCCTCTGCGAATTTGAATTTATCTCCGATCTCTGAACTAGGCAGGCTTCGGACCCGCTGTAGGTCTTCAGCAACTAAGAACAAATCCGAGATATCGGAGTAGTAGCTCAACCGGTTGATACGATGCCAGGCAGAGGTCTTCCGGAGGAATAACCGGACATATCTAGTTAAAAATCAACACCAGCATGCTTCATCGGGGTTTACAAGAAAACATACAGGTACTGGGACTCGTAAGACAATTTCCGCCACTGAGCGAAGATTTCCATTTCGGCCTCGTTAAACAGATGCGATTCCTCATCTAGCACTGTTTCCAGTGCCAGATTGAATGCATCCACATAGATAGAGCTTTTGCCTTTCTGCCAAACACCATCCCGTAGCCTCACATGTAATCCCAGCTCAGCGTCATGCTGCGAGCACTCGTACTCCTCAATCGCGCCTTCGTCGGTCTTGATCGCAGGAAGGGAGGACTCTAGGTCTGTTTGGCTATTGGGAATTTGATCTAAATCGTCTGCAGCAGGGGTTTCTCCCGCCAAAATCGAAGGGCTCGGACTCGGACTCGGGGGCTTAACCACTGCATCTGGTTCACTGGCATGCTCCTTTTCAGATGCCCGCCGACGTTTCGCAGGACGCTGTGTGTCCCAGTAATTCAATAATGACATGATTATCTGGGTCCATGAGTTCAATCAGTTCCAACACGATCCCATTCCCCGAATCTGACTAGACACAAACGACGTGTTTCGCGAACAGGTCTTGAACACGAGATCACGTGCCATATATAACCCCATTAGGCTCGTTTGACATGTTTGCATATGACATCGACTAGTAGTAGAATCAACACAAAGGGAGCTAAGCAAAGCGATCAGAAATGAGAGCAAAGGAAAAGAAGAGGTAATCGAAGCACAAACTGCAAATTGCCTCAATATCATCGGTAAAACATCCAAATGGCCTTACCAGTAAGCCCCCCCTCCTCTCTCCCTCAGCGGATCGACAGCTCCGAGCTCCACTCCGCTCCGCAAGCATTCGCCGATTCCACTATCATTCTTGTTGCGACTCCCACCTCTCTCCCTCGCCCAAGACACGCAATACAGTCCCCTGGCTCTCAATTAATTTCCTCCAGCCTTCCAATCTTGCGATCTCGGTTCCACCCACCTCAGCTTCCACCGCACCTCCACCCAAACCTACATCCACATCCGCAATGGGCGAAACAAACGGCGCCGGCTCTGGCACGCCTCTTGGCGATATCAACAACATCTCCGCAGGCCAGGTCCGCCCCGGCGGTGCGCCCGCACGTGTCTACCTGAACGAGAAGGTCGTGCCGCATCTTCTTGATGGGATGAAGACCGTTGCGCGGGATCAGTGAGTGGTGTCTATGGCTAGCTAGTCATTTCTACATACTAGATTGCTGGAAGGGACTGCTGATCTGAATATATTGCTTCTCTAGACCCGCCAATCCTCTCCGCGTCCTCGGCGAGTTCTTGCTGCAGAAGAGCAATGAAGTGGAGGGCGAGACTAAGAAGGAGTCGGAGTAGAAGGGTGTGGGGTCATTGGGCGTTTGAGGGTGCTTAATTAATTGGCCGGAGTTGGAATATTCTTTTCTTTTCTTTGCGCTTGTGAGGCATTCATGAGTTTCGTCGCGAAGGCATGCTTTCGGACCTCTGGTACTTCGGTCTACACTGAGACAATCTCATCATTTGATACCCCCGGTCATTTTCTATTACTATCTTGCTGGTAAATTCCGGAGATCAGTCCTGCTATCAAACTAGAAGTAGAGGCCGGGATGATATTTTCAAGAGGCGAGTAGACGACAATCGAGCAGCAGACTGTAATACTACATATGTGTATGTCTGCTGGAAGCCTCTAAATATAAACCTGCATGACAATTTCTAGTCATTTGAAGGACATGCGCTACTAAGATTATATGAATTGGGCCCCGAAAATAGGAATTCAGTCATTACTTTTACATCATAAGATACAGAGCAGGAGCTCTATGAAGGACACACCAGAAAAGATGTCTACATAACCCCAAAATCAAAGACACACTGATGGCAAAAAGAGGAATGAAAATCGTGACTCACCTTTGTGGGAGTGTCTAGTTCTCCTTCGAAGTCCAGGCTAGAAAGCCTAGAACAAAAGGCGAATGGGACTTTCAAGCCTACAATAACATATCTTTCATGAGCAGCTTTGTTGGCTTGAATTTTTCCAAATAGAATTAGTACAAGTGCATCTCAGTCATTCTAGGAATGAACAAAGGGCCAATGGAGATCAAGGGCAAAGATCTAGAGGTCAGCCAGTAAAACATATCTCACCATCATGGCCAGGGCTTTGTCAACAGTATCGATTAAGACCTGCAGTTTTAAGGTTGAGACTACAAGCGCAAAGTCGACGGCTTTGAAGGCGAATGGTTGATCATTCGGTTTAGAGAAGTCGAATACAATCGAGCCGTTACTGAAGATGGTGTAAAGGTAAAGGTGAAGGTGTAGCTGTAGCTGTGTGACGAATTTGCTGGACCATGAGATAAACCGAATTACAGCGATAATTGTTTTCCCTTTGCCGCTAGAAGTTTTTCCCGAAGTCGCGTCGCCAACAGACATAAGAGAGACACATCATCAAGCGACCGAAGTGTGCAATAGCCGATGAAGTTGCCGAGTCGTGGCGCTCCGTTTTTCCTTTCTTTTTTCTTTTAAAAAAATCGTGGAGACGAGAGCCGAAAGCAATTGACATAACAAAGACAAGCGACGCCCCGTGGCCCGTCGCCCAAATCCCGCATTAAAACAATCCCAGGAACAAAGAAAAAAGGGGGTGAGAAGTGGGCAAGTGGTAAAGCATGAACCAGAAACAGGAGATATCAAATACCAGTCTCTCTCCTGGTTAGAAAACAAGGGGTGACACTTTACCTGCCAGCGTAACGGTCCTCGCCACCACCTCCAGCACCACCGCGGGCCTGACCTTCGTAAGAACGTCCACCAGCATAGGGGTCGCGGGCCTCACGAGGAGGACCGGCAGCATCGAAGCTAGGAGGGTTGGCATCACGGTCATAGTAACCACCACCGCCGCCACCGCGAGGATCATCACCACCACCACGGCGGTCCTCACGGGCGTAACGGTCCTCACGACCACCACCACCACCATAGCGGTCACCACCACGGTATCCGTAATCATCGCGCGATTCACGACGACCACCATATTCGCGGCCACCACCGTAATCACGACGGCCATAGTCACGACCATAGTCACGGCCGTAATCGCGGCGGTCATTGTAAGAATCGTAGCGACCATAGCGAGAGTAATCATCATCGCGACGACGCCAGGCACCACCGGCAGGGCCACGGCGATCATCGTAACGGTCACGGCGAGGGCCACCACGACCACCACCAGGACCATCTAAAAGGGTGAAAAAAAAGTAAGCTTATGCAGTGCGCTAAGGGCGCAGGGGTAAGGGGGTGATGTGACATACCACGCTTGGGGGGACCGAAATATTTGCCAGGAGTAGGGGTACGAGGACGGGCACGGCGAGCCTTCTCGATGCTCAGAGTGCGACCTTCGATGACCTCACCCTGGAGACCCTCCTTGGCGGCATCAGCCTGCTCAGCGGTAACCATGTTCACGAAACCAAAGCCACGAGACTCCTTGGTGTGGGGGTCCAGCATGATGGAGCAGTTATCAACATCGCCGTACTTCTCGAACAGACGCGAGATGTCGGACTCGGTCAGGCGCGGGTGAATGCCAGTGACGAAGAGGTTAGAGCCGGTGTTGACGGCACCCTCATCCTCTTCCTCGATGGGCTTGCGAGCCAGAGGAGCTCTGTAGAATTTCGATTAATTTAAATTGATACAATAGATCGGATAAATACCAACCTATCATCAGAGCGGCCGTTGGGGGAGCGGCTGCGAGCACGGTCGCGGTCGGCTCGAGGCTCATCGCGAGGAGAGGCGCTGCGCTCGCGGTCGTAACGGGGCTCGTCTATTAAAAATGGTCAACATCTTCAAGCGCAGAAAAATTGAGATAATACACATACCCGCATAACGGCCGGAATCGTTGTCGTAGTCAGCCATGATGAATGAAAGGACCGTAGGGTGTAGGATGGAAGAGGGAAGAAAGAGAAGTCGGAAAGCTGATAAGAGACGCTAAGCAAAGCTACACCCGAGGATTCAGGCAGCAATGAAACACTGCAAACTTTAACAGGAAACTTGAATGATATATAAAATCAGCTTGGAGAAGAAAACCGGAAGAGATTTGTTTTTCTCAGTCATTTCTAACAGACTGCAAGTTTATGCAGGGGGGTGTTCATGATTACGACGAACTACTGTGCCAAGACTTAAGCAATCACCAAGTGAATAGCTACATAGATCAACTATTCCGTACATAGAGCTCCATACTCCCTCTGGAATCCCAAACCACGCTAAGAGCAAATTTGCAGTGAATCACGTACGCCTCATGTCCTGAATATTATGATCGTGAGCCTCGCAAACGGCGAGTCTGACGGGTAGTCTGTTGCGAAGCAACCGGGGCGTTGGTAGCCGCCTTGACCTTTGTGTCTCCATCATCCACCAAGTCTTTCAATCCTTCAAGTTCATCTTCATCCAGTTCACTGAGCTCTTCACTCATGCCGCGCATTACATCGCGCCCTGTCCACCGCTCCTCGTGGATGGTCGTACCAATAGGGTCGAATGGCTGCATGTACCACTGAATGCCACCCATAGCTAAAGGTAGCTGCTGGTCTTGCTCCGTCAAGATAGGCGTTGGGTGTCGATAATAGGTTGGGGCACTGTTCACAAGGTCTTCAGTAGGCGGCAGCCCCTCTGGGCCAGATGCTTCTGGATGCTGTCCGTCTACAGTGGGCTGGCCCTCGGAGGGTGCTTCTGTTGTAGGAATGGTTTCTTCAACCCCTTCCATAGCATCAGGGTGACCGGCCAATTCAGCATCCCCTTCCGGCTCAACAGAATCTCCATTGCGTGACATCAGACTGTGGTCAAGAATCACATCCAGCTCCTTGAGTTCTTTTTCGAATGGTTTGCGGTTCAGCTCGCTTTCCTTCCGGATCGCATCCTCCAAGGAAGGTTGGATGACCTTGATGATCCGTTTGGCTAGTTTTCTCTTCTCACGTTGCTCCAAGCTGAGCTCGGGGGCGCGGCCACTGATCTGTGCCTGTAGTTCAGCGGTGTCTCCAGCGGGTTCTACGCCGATCTCGGATGTAAAAAGGCTGGCTAGATCGGCGGAGAAGGCAGCAACCGAGGGATAGAATCGCTCATTGAGTCTCTGCCGGATTGACATCAAGCCTGCTGCAAATACACCCTTTCCATCGAGTCTGTAATAATATCAGCAAGGTTGTTGGGAACAAGAGAAACGAATTGTCTTACAGTTGAGCTTTCTCGAAGATCGGCCACAGCAGTGGGAAAGTAGGGAAGTAGACAAGATCAACGATGCTACGGAGCATCTCTGCGTCCTTCAACTTCTCCCTCTCCCGTTTCTTGACTTCATCACATAGCATCCTCAAACGATCCAAATCCTTGTAAAGTCGCTCGCCAAACTCAATCCGACGCTCCAAACGCTTGTGTCCCGGGACACCCATCGCCACATAATCTCTTCGGGTCATTTCCATGGATGAGAATGTCTCCAGTTGCAATTGGAGTCGCTTGAGTAATGCTGCCCCACGTCTCGCCTCGCGCTTCAATGTCCAATACTTGGCAGCATCCTCGGCGTATTGCTTCCTCTGGCGAACCGTAAATCGCCCAAGAGAGGCGACCACCGAGTTCAGCACGACCTGGGGGATTACTGGGGCACCTGAGGGCAGCTTCCAAATCGTTCTAGGAACACGCTTCCGTTTGCTACCACCCACAGTTAAAGTGATGCGGGGTGTGAGGGTGCGATCCTCTTCCCCACCGTCGTCAGGGTGCGCTGGACCTATTGAAAGTGCCGCAGCTTGGCTGTCTCCCCAGCGTCTGCCCTGCATGGTTTCGCGGTAGTATTCGATTGCATCGGCAGTGGCTGATTCAGTGCCATGCTCTAGTTGCCAATCAGGGGGGACATGCTTGTCGCAGAAAGCCTTGAGGAGATGGGAGTCCATAAGACCGTGACCAATCTTCATCTTCAAGTAAAGTTGAGCCCTCCGCGCACATGAGACATGGAAAGCAACAAAGCAATTCTTGTTGCTGCACTGGATAGATGCACCCATTCGCTGTTTGCAAATGTAGCAATTCAACTTCCAGCGGCTGCGGGGAACCTTCTCAACGTCGGTCACAGGCTCCATCAGAGAAGGATTGCCAATGGAAACTTCAGGAATCCAGAACGAGCAAAGTAAATGGGCCCACTTCGACGAGGTTGTTTGCTTGAATGCACCCTCAGTATTGGGACAGAAAATGCAGTTGGTCGCACCTCTTCCAAGCAGCTGGCATTTACGGCAAAGCCACTGGCCTTCTGGAATAAATGGAACACCATAGCACTCTTGATGCACAGCGAGATCGCAGCCATCACAGAAGACAATTGCATTGGAGTTTTCACAGTCGCCATCATCACAGATAGCACACTTGCTATCTTGTTCTTCACCAGGTCCAACAGTCTCGCCATTCACGGCAGCCGCGGAGCTGGAGCGAAGACGACCGGTCTGAGGAGGTTTAGGATTTGGCTTCGGGATGCGCTTCTCGAGAGCATGCCATTCTCTCTCGATTTTGGTCATGGTAATTTCAAACACGGCAGGTTTAATGGGCTCAAGCTGATCTTCACGGCGCTTGGCGTTATATTCCTCCAACCATTTCTCGTCCTGCTCATCCATGTCATATTCAACGCGTCCAATGGTAGTGTTGACATCGCCTTCTGTCATGACAGGTTGGATCACATCCAAATCATCTTCTTGGGTGCCTTCGGTCATGCGAATAAAGCGCCGATCATGACGAAGGAACAAATCGCTCTCCTGGTATCCTACATTTGCCATGGTCCGGTCCACATAATTTTGGTGTCCTACACCCTTCTTCTCATAAAATGTGAAAGGATCACGAGGTCTGAACGATGGTTTGGGCAATGTCAATTTCTCCCGTGGATTGGGGCCCGGAGGTGGTATAACCTTGTGGCCCTGCTGGGCAAGAAGAGCATTCAGAATAGCCTCAGGGCGACGCGGTGGACGACCAGGCCTGCGTTTGATAGGAATTGGAGTCGCAAATTCACCTGACATGATGACTGGAGAGCCTGAATGGTCCAAGACTGTCGCCCCAGCCAGTGACTCCAAGCTCAGGATGGGAGCAGAGGGATCTGGAGCATCGACCTCCTCGGATGTGAAGACGGCCAGTTTGCCATCGATGTCCAAGTCAGGATGGAACTCCTCCCACCCACGTTCTTCGCGTGGTTTGTATCCATCTCCTTGTTGTAGAGCGAGAGCAGCAGCCGTGGAAGAGGTAAAGCGACCGCGATTCTGATTCTTATCGCGCCTTGGACGCGACATGGAGGGTGGTGTTGTCGGTACGATGGGTGGCGGTGGAGGGGCTAGTAGTGGTTGCTCCATCTCCCGGGGTTGACGGCTCCGAGAACTGGCGGAGTGGCGTCGCGTAGCACTTGCTTTCTTAGGTGTTTCTTCAGCGGCGGCAGCGGCAGCGGCAGCGGCAACAGCATCAAAGTCAATGAACCTTCCTCCTCCGCCAGGACCGCCAGGAATGTACTTTCGTTTCTTCGTAGGAGGCCCCTCAGGGGAATCGAAGGAGCCGCTGTTGGATGATTTGAGGGAGGACCTTGGCCTGCTGCGTGACGAACGACCTGAAGTTGAAGGTCTGACTGAAGGAGCCATAATTTAAGACCGGGCTTTCGGGTGTGGATGTTGATCGTTGGGGTTGGTGATTTGATCGGACGGCGTCAGGGTCGCGTGCAGGGGGCGACTTAGGCAGGGCCTCGGGAAATATCAAGGTTGCAAGTGCCAAGTCATGCGACAGGAAAACAGGAATGAATGGACGCAGAGGACGCAAAGGACGCCAAAGCCCGTGGAAGTTGAAGGGCGCGATGATGTGTTTTGTTATCTGGTCAAGGCGGAGACACCCGAGCTGTCTGGGTCAGTTGGCCTGAGGCGTCGATCTGCTCCAAATACCTCCACAGCTTGACATGCGACCTGACACAGCTGTCCCTTCAGACCTATCATTAACAACTTTCTTCGCTTGAGCTTTGATTTGTTTTCATTCTACATAGATCTACAATATGAGCGGTTCCAGCGAGAATAGGTATGCGATCGCCACTCCACAACACTACACGTTTCAGTGCCACTAACTGGTACTGTCTTCCTCTAAGATGGCGGGGTGGGCCCAGTCGTCAGGCGTCGCAGCGCAACTCGAACAATCGCGATAAATCAGGAGGACAAGGAGGCGCACGCGATAACAATGCTACTTGGGGCGCATCCAATCCACTACAGGAACAGCATGTCCCTGTACGGGGCTTCAACGCCACAGAGGTCAAGAACATTCTGAAGAAGGGTAGGTGCTAGCTTTCAATTTGCAAGCATATGGCTGACCAAAGATTTGCAATACACTAGGCTCCGGAGGTATGCTTTTTCTCTACTTTCACAACTGCTCAAGCCTAACCTGTGCGCCATCGTTACAGAAGTCAAGTCAACACCTTACAAGCCGAATTCCAAGGACGGTCCTAACCAACGATCCACTGCCTGGGGCCCCAAGGGTACGATCTTTCGCGAGTCGCAACATGTCTATTAAACAAATAATAACCTCATCACAGCGCAAAATATGGCGAACGGGAAAGATTTCTTCTTGGAGCTTCGAAAACAGATTGCTGCGCTGCAACGAACCGGCCCCCCTGTTGGTGGTTGATCACGACGCTTACGACTTCATTATCTCAAAGTACTTGCATTGCACAGTCGGCTGGTCGCGAGTTTGGTTCGTTTTCATGGGTTGCAACGGCGCATCTTCGATACCCTGCTGTGGAGGACGCATGGGTGATGAGTGGACTCGGAAATTTCATGGCATCGGCGTCTCTGATAATTCTCGGTCTTACATGTCAATAATGCACTATGGCTCCGTTTTAAATATCGATTTATTGAAATTCATATGCTGCATCATGGAATGTATTGGGGTGGAATTGGGATATGCTATAATGTACACAGGCTATTATACACGGGGACATAGACTTTTAACGGAACCCATCACTCTTGGATCCAGCCTCCTGGGCCAAGGATACCTCCATCGTCAGCTTGTGGGTCAAGAGTCCATTTCCGCAGCGGACGACAGCTGAGATCAGATCGGAGGCCAGCTTCGAACATCTCAATGCCCGCCCACCCAATCATGGCTGCATTATCCGTACACAAGTACGGAGGGGGAGCAACGATCTTGATGTTGCCGAAGCCGCGCACCTCCAAGAATGAACTAAGCACTTTCATCAGAAACTGGTTGGCAGCCACCCCACCGCTGACAACGAGAGTCTTAATCTCATCCTTGCCTGTATTGTACGGCCGTAGGGTCTCCAAAGCGATGACAGTCCGTGAGGCAAGGTGCTCGAAAGAAACACGCATGACTTCCCGACCTAGACCAACACGCTCTGCATGTGACATCTCAGCATTCGTACTGTTCCTGTTCACGATCTTCCCGACCATGCTCGAAATCGAAGAAAAGCTGAACTGCAGCATTCGGGTGTTCGCAAATGGAGTGGTAAGGGACCAACCCCAATCACTTTGACGTTTTAATATCTCTTTACCCCGAGACTCAGGGGGCAAGTAATTGGCAAAATCGTCCTTGCCATTCGGGAAGACGAATTGCTCAAGGGTTTTGCCATACATAGTGCTCTTAGCTTCTTGGAGCAATGAAGGAGGCAAGATATCTCGTGCAGATTTATCAAGCGCCTCTCCCATAGCTATATCTTCACTTGTAGCCAGTATCTTATGCTCTGTGAGGCTTTTCGATTGGACCAGAATCGTATGGCCGCCGGAGACAAGGATGGACAGGAAAGGAAATTCGGGCGAGACAGATGGCGGTTCGGGCTTGGTCTCATTTTCCAGACATGAGACGAGTCGAGGTGTCAATAAATGTGCCTGCATGTGATGCACTCCGACCATGGGGATCTGCCATGCCACCGACAGCGCTTTTCCGGTATCGAGGCCAACGGATAGATTGGACCGCATGCCTGGGCCTCTGGTGGCGGATATGAGATCGGGTAGGCGGCGATGAGTCCCATCTGCGAGTTTGAGTCCGGCCCCTGGCTTTGACTCTGGTAGGTGATTGATAGCTTTCTGTACAAGAGTTGCGAGGTGGTCTTGGTGGGATTCGAGGGCGATGATGGGATGAATGCCGCGGTGCGCGCGGGTGTCTGCCGTTACATTCTCAAGGAAGTGGATTTTGGCTGCGCTTCCAGCCGCTTTGTTTGTTTTTTCGACAATCGCTACTGAGGTGTCGTCACTGTTGGTGGCAACGAATTAGTTGGGTTTTTTTTTCGGACGGAGGTTCACCTCCGCATACCATGACGTTTCAATGGCCAACGTGAGCAAACCACGCCGGCAAGCCAGACATCGTCTCGCACTGAGCACTGATCTGCGAAAAGTCGCAGCAGGAGCCGCTGAGAATAGCATTGGGAGGATGCTTTACATTCAGACCAGCGACAGGGGCAAAAAAGATCGGACGCGCACGGGCCGGTGAAGCCCTCAAATAGTGCCCTAAGATAAGTACCAAAACGGCAATCTGTAATGATCTACTTGCGCTTTTTCAAGCAAATGACTACATATTCACACGGTTCTGAAAGACTACCTAGGTATGTTGCGAATATGAGCTGAATGTGGATAGGTTGAGAAACTGTGGTATTTGCAGTAACGAAAGACTTGGTTAAAAGTACTTAAATCAAAATCATCAATCCAGATCCCATCATAACGTCATGAATATAGTTGTTCCTCCAGAACATTGGTACATCGTTTTCTTCTCAACTACAGGATTTGCGGTACAGATGCCTTCAATTCGCCCAGGGCAGCCAAGATGACGCTGGCACGTTCAAGGCTTGGATGAAGCACCCAGGTAGATTCAATCATCCAGAGAACTGTGCCGAGGATCAGGCTAAGCAAGTTCTTGGCAATCATGTCGTCTCCAAGCTCTCATATTGCAGTTGAAGGATGTCGATTGCCAAAAGCACCAGATGTTGAGCTGTTGAAGTGGTCAACCATGGACTCAGGGCATTGGGCATGGCATCTTTGGGATAGCAAGATGCTGAGCCCCCGGGTCATTCATGGCAACCTAATTATGCGCCATTACTCCGGTCGTGGACGGTCATTAGTGATACAGAACTTGAATCGAAGCTCACTGCCGAACCGTCCATCGCCGCTCTTCTTTTGACATCTTCGTGTGCTTGCCGTAATACTCGTCTGGGTTCTCAATTGGGGTCACGCAGTGAACAATTGGTGTGGCTTGGAATTCAATGTGCTTGTTAACAGCACCAGCTCGTGGGGCCGGCTGCTTCTTCAGAATGCTCTTCGATGAACAAGAGTTCGTGTATGAATAGCTTGGCACTTGTAGTGATGAGAACCTCTTGCTGGTCGGACTCGCCGCGGAGATGGGCGAGATAGGTGTGCGAGGAAGCGGACCAGGAGACTTGAGCGACAATGATGGCCGAGGGACGTTCTGTCCAGTGGAGATGCTCAGAGACAGCTTTGGTCGGACGGCGGCACGGGCAGTAGTGTACATTGTGACGAATGAAGAATCCACGAGAGTTTAGAGTAGTTTAGAAGATAGCGATGAAGTTGATGTTAAAGGTTTAGCTTTCACAGGGAGACTTTGATCAACAAAGATATCCGAAGAAGTAAGGAGAGAAACAATTATTGACGTCAATGTAGATAGGAAGGAGTTGAAGAATTCGCTTGGGCCAGCCAAGTCGAAGCGCGATACAAAAATAGAAGAAATGAAAATAGAAAAATCTCAAACACTATGCAAAACCAATCTCCTGGGGGAGAGATGAAGGCGGCTATATACAGTTGTCAGGAGGGGGGATTGAGGGCTAGGGCCAACCACCTTCTAAGCGCCCACGCCATGCACAACGGGGCACAAATCACTGCTCCATCACACAGTTGAGTTTCTAACTTAGGAAAGCTTCGGTGCTATTCCGCCAATAAAATTCACCATGAGCTGAAGATCCGTCAACTTAGTGTGATGTGATGGATGCGAGGATGCAACGATAGGTCGAGTTCGCCACTAGGCCCTGCAGCTAACTGCACTGGGAACCACACTTTAGTTGACTTTCCAATCTACGTTGAATATTCTAGCGGACTATCAATCAATAGGAGAGGAAGATCACACTTCTAACAAGTGCAACCGTGCATTACTGGTTACTGTCCCCGCATTATCACAGTGACTAGCTGTGATATCCATCACTACAGGATATTTACGGGCGATCATTGGTTCGAACAGTACGGAGTTGTTAGACTGTACTTGAGTATACTATAATTAGATACCACACGGCTCGAGGAATGCTATCAAAACACGCACCCTTCAAGGTAGATCAAACGACAATATTGAGAGAAGATGGCCCATTGGATGTAGCTTGCTGTAGGGGTAACATGCATAGTCATTGTACCTATTCTTATTGCCTCGCATAATTGTTCGATTGTATTGTCCGTGTCATCGAATTTCGAAACAGACTTGTGGTATGTGAATAGGGTGTCCGTTTGTGAGCATAGAACCGGTGACGTGGTTGAACTGCTATATACATCTTTTGGTGCTCAAATAGGGCAAATTCCGATGTTAACTCCTTCCTAGACGATCAACAAACCCTAGCTCTCGAAACGTAAAGTAACCGCCCGTTTGAAGGGCCAAAGTAATGCTAAAATTAGATATGTAAGACAAGTGTCGGTGACCAAAAAATTGCGGGAAGGAGATATATATGTACAGTGTAATTAATTTAGGCCGTCTTACTGGCTCAACCTCTGATAAACTTAGTAGATTCTACTCTTGATGGAAATTGATAATGATTTGAGAGAGTGCGGGTCGCAATGGGAGAACTATCTCTCGGTTTGTGATAAGGGTTTTCTGAGGGCTGATGAGGAAGCTAAGTCTTCGGAGGCTTTAGAATAGACTGTTGTTGAGCTATGCTTAGGTATTGTAAATATTGGTGTGAATTTAGAGGCCTTGCTAGGTTGCTGGATACGTTAAGCGAGTGGAGAGATTGGGTTGTGATATGTGATTCGGTTAGGAAACAGAGAATCACATATATGTTGTAGTGATATCTATTGCGTCAAAAGTATTGTATCTTACTGTATGGAGCACTATATAGATCAAGCAGATCAGCCTCCTCATGGAACTCGCAGATTCTTGTGGCGTTATATTTATGTAGTAGTCTAAACAGCCACTGATCTTATTCTTATTCGCATTTCGCATGTATGTTATCATCTATGGAAGCGAGTTTCAGGAACGTGAAGGAGATACCGAAAAAAAGAAGGGGTACACAAATATGCATATGGAATCCACTGGTTCTATCGCTCACCATGGACTTTGCCCTCAAGAAGGAGCTCGAGCTTGAGACACGAAGATATAAATTTCATCGAGAACGCCTCTGGCTTATAATTAGCGAAGTGCTGTATGAATATATGACCGGTCCTCTAAAGATGAAAGTGATTTCAGAGAAAACAAAAGATACCATCAAAATATGATTGGGGAGATACTCAATATGGATCTATTTTTCGAAAGGATAAGATATGCCCTAAGCAATGCCATGGTAGTTCAATCTTCTACAACATAGACCGCTTGAGGGCCAGTGTTCCCGTTTAGGAAGGCACGTTATCCCAAAGCCCCAAGGTCAAGCAATCGCTCTCTTCCTTTACTCTTCCACACTCCTATTTTCACAACAATGTTTTCCTTCCGCTCTATTTTACCCATGAGCCCTTCAGGCATATGAAGGGCAAGACTGCAGAATTGTTCTAGAACACCTAGGTACCTTGTTCTCTTGTGTGTGGAGTACACGAACTGACCTCTTTGCCACCGGAGCTACCCCATGTTATTTGCCTCAGGCAGACCGGACAGTCTTGGCTCCCGGTGAATCCTGGGGGTCTCAGGCCAGAAAGTGAACTTCTCGGGTGTTTTAGCTACACCGCTTCGAACTATGGACGGAATTGGAGAACACGTTGAACCCGTATCCTCCGTGCCACGTCTACAACATATATAACATATGACTTTGGCTTCCGAATGATGCCGGCTCCTTTGATAGCTGTCGAGATTCTGAATTGAGTTTGTCATTGCAGGGGGGCTCCGTGCACTGTACGGGGAAGAATATGGAGAAGACCCGAATAGGTAAGTTTACGCGTTCACAGATGGAAGTCCAGAATGCAGGAACATTCCGGATATATTTCAGGAAGCGTTTGATCACCACAGTTTCCCTCCATTTATCAGATTCCAATCAGACCGTACAACATTGTGTCTAGGATGTGGTTTGTACCCCGTCCAACACCCAACATACATCATCAGGTACCCGGAATTCAGCCGAGCACAAGAGAGTCTGAGGGGAAGAAACAGAAGAGACCAATCACCAGGGGGATCTCCAATTCGACTCCGCACCGAGCTCGGACAGTCAACACCCGAATCCTGACGGGCGTTTTCTCACCGGTCCCGAAAGGATCCATGTGACAGTCCGGTTTCTTCCTTTTCTTTGAAAGTCGCCTGCTGACTGTATTCTCTTTGCCTCTGAGAACTCCTGGTGGCAAATATGTGCCATCTTCCCAGCCGGTTGTTCTCGAACAATCAGATCCCGTTCCGAGTAGTTAAGAGGCTAGGAATGCGGAGATCGGACCAGAGACTCTGATTTGGCCCCAAGATCTGCCCGGGTAAATAACGCCATCTCTACTCCGTACAGGGGGGGACTGCGAAAAATTCAATTGTGGCCACGAATTAGACTGGTAACAGAGAGTCACATAAGTCTCTTAATAATAATCAAAAAAGAGAATCTCACGAGCAAATAAGAATATTAAGAAAATAAGAAATCAGTGGGCCATACTGGATCGACATAACTTTATGATTTATTTTTTTTTGACTCACAGTCCTCCCCTTCTCCACTCCTCGATCCCTTCCTTCTCCAAGGCATTTTTTTGTGGACTTTTCTTTTTGTTTTTGTGATTGGGATTTTGGTACTTTGCATATACAATGGCTAGTGTCAAAGAAGCCGTCAAGGAACAGCTCTTGGGCAGTACAGAGTCGTCCCAACTGTCACTCCAATCGCGGTCGAATTTCATCCATCATGCGCAGAAGGACGAGCATGGGGAGTTGTTCATGAACGAGGAGGATTTCATTAATGCCGTGGCACCCAAGCAGGAAGACTATGTAAGTGTCACCCCAGACCAAAGTACCATCCGAGACGCAATCACTGAGATGAGTTCCCAACTAGCACAAGATCAAACGCGAACAGTATGGCGTGCTCTTCAACGTGGCAGACCGACGGAGAGCTGGGAAGCTGAACCTGGCCGACTGGGCGACATTTGAAAACCTCCTGGCGAAGCCCGATGCCGAATACGAGATCGCCTTCCGTCTCTTCGACCTCGATGGCAGCGGGACGGTGAAGTTCGACACCATGGAGGGACTGTACAACCTCAACAAGAGCGCTGATAGCATTCCCTTTGATTGGCATTCGGAATGGGCTTCTCTGTACGGAGGTCGTTCCAAGAGCCGCCACGATATGACCTACCCCCAATTCGCCCAGATGCTGCGCGGTCTGCAGGGTGAGCGTATCCGACAAGCGTTCCACACCTTTGACAAGGACGGTGATGGCTTCATCCAGCCCGAGGAATTCCAGCGCATCATCCTCGAGACCTCAAAACACAAGCTGTCCGACCATGTCCTCGAGAACCTTCCCACCCTGTGCAATATTTCGACCAGCAACCGGATTTCCTATGCCAATGTGCGTGCGTTCCTGAATGTGATGCGCGAGATGGATATCATCGACCTGGTTGTCCGTGAGGCGACGAAGAAGAGCAAGGATGGCAAGATCACTCGTGGCGACTTCTTGGACGAGGCCGCGCGCGTCACCCGCTTCTCCCAGTTCACCCCCATGGAGGCTGATATTCTGTTCCACTTCGCGGGGCTCGATGCCCCCTCGGGACGTCTCTCGCAAAAGGACTTCGCCAAGGTAGTTGACGCCTCATGGCGCATCCCGGTGATGGCTGCTGGTCAGATTGTGTCTGCGGGACAGGAGGTGGCTGAGAAGACCAAGAGCGTGCTGCATGGCGTTCTCGAGTCTGCACACCACTTTGCCCTGGGTAGTATTGCAGGTGCTTTCGGTGCGTTCATGGTCTACCCCATTGATTTGGTCAAGACCCGCCTGCAGAACCAGCGTTCCACTCGCCCCGGTGAGCGCCTGTACAACAACTCTATCGATTGCGCGAGGAAGGTGATCCGCAACGAGGGTTTCACGGGCCTGTACTCCGGTGTCATTCCTCAGCTGATTGGCGTGGCACCTGAGAAGGCCATCAAGCTGACTGTGAACGATCTGGTTCGCGGATACTTCACAGACAAGGACACCCACAGAATCAAGTACATGCATGAGGTACTGGCTGGTGGTACTGCAGGTGGTTGCCAGGTGGTCTTCACCAACCCTCTCGAGATTGTCAAGATTCGCCTGCAGGTGCAGGGTGAAATTGCCAAGAACGTGGAGGGCGCACCTCGCCGTTCGGCTCTCTGGATCGTCAAGAACCTAGGTCTGATGGGCTTGTACAAGGGAGCCAGCGCCTGTCTCCTCCGTGATGTACCCTTCTCGGCCATCTACTTCCCCACCTACGCCCATCTGAAGTCCGACTTCTTCGGCGAAACCCCCACCAACAAGCTGGGTGTCGTTCAGCTCCTCACTGCTGGTGCCATCGCCGGTATGCCCGCCGCCTATCTCACCACCCCCTGCGACGTCATCAAAACCCGTCTTCAGGTCGAAGCTCGCAAGGGTGAGACCAAGTACACCGGCCTGCGCCACTGTGCATCCACCATCTGGAAGGACGAGGGTTTGGCCGCCTTCTTCAAGGGAGGCCCGGCCCGTATCATGCGTTCTTCGCCTCAGTTCGGTTTCACTCTGGCCGCCTACGAAGTTCTGCAGAAGGCTCTTCCCATGCCTGGTGAGGGCGATGCCATCACCCCAACAGGCCACGTCGAGCCTGGTGTGGGCGGACAAGGTGCCAAGGCTCCTCTCCCTTACCTCCGATCAAGAAATGCCCTCAAGCTCATCCTTGATCTTGACCAGAACATCGGCCGGGTGCAGGTCCCGCGGCCTGAGAACTGGCCCAAGTTCCTGCAGGGCTCGAAGCAGGCATAAACTCCTGGGTTCTATCATTTTACTGCCATTTTGGATCCCACTGTTCTTCATTTGTTTTTTTCGTTCTTTTTTCTCATTTGTTCTCCTTTTACTAGCGATATGTTTCTTATTTTTCATCGGTCACGGCCTTCCTTTCCATCAATTTAGCATGAGATCTTTCTCACTTTTGTTTCGGATTTCATTCCTTGTCTGCTTCCTGTAGTTCTGTTGGGTTTGACTTGGACGTGCATTCCCCTTTTTATGATGTCTTTACTTTGTTTCTTGAAGATCAACCTGTGTGTGCATTGTATCAACAGCAGATAGATTTGGAAAGAAAAGGTGTGTGGGTTGTCATAGAGGGCCCTGGTTGTGGTGTACCTATCAATCTAGATTTGGGTTGGGTTGACATTATCTTCTTCCTAGTATATGGTGAATCTGATTGTAGATATATTTGGATGATGATATGTTTGGCTTTGGGCTAGGCCTAGGCCTCAAGAAGATAGATATATTGTGTGTTGTTTAGAGTCTGCACCAGGCAGATTTCAAAGTACCTTCCTGATCCTAGAAGGATATATACATGGAATATGATTTGCTATTTTAAAAACGAGTATTGGAATCCGACATGTGGAAAGATTCCCTGTACAGGTAGTGGTTACATTGTCTCATTGGAGAGATGGACAACCATGAACTGAGTTCATGTGTATCGGGTTTGCCGGAGACCCAATTATTGTGGATGAAATGATCCCGTACTTCATAGGATCAACTCCCCATCATTATAGTGATGATGCTCAGTGAGTCGGTTTAAATCACAAACCGACATGATTGAGTACCAAGACTAGACTTTTGTTCTTCATGACGACAGACTTGAATCTTTCTTCAATAGAATCTCGACTTCCGTGTCGCTGTCGGAACAGCCTCATCCTTGCCCTTTTCTTCTGTTGGTTGTGAGGGCTTCTGCTCTTTCTTGGGCTCTTCGGACTTTTCTGATTGTGACTGAGCACTCTTCTTTTGGTGCCACAGCGAATCTTCGGCTTCAATCTCACGCAGTACTATAAGAGCAAAATCGTCAGGTACCGGCGATTGAAGGCAATGGCCGAACGCTGGGTGACATACCTTCATCCCACTCTCTCTCCTTCGCCTCATCGCCAGTTCCCAGCAGCTTCTCCACATCAACATTTTCTCCATTCTTAACACGTGCAATCACTTCTCGTAAAAGTTCAATTTTCGCATCCGTTGTCCGAGTATACGCCGCATAGCTGTTTTTCAAAGTGATCATGCGAATGGCTTGCGAGCCAATCAACGTGAAAATGATGATGTAAAATGTTGCCGGATTCCATTCCTTAGATTTCTCTTTTGACGGATCCTTGCGCGCTCTGCCATTGCGAATAAAACGGGGAATCATCGCCGTCCATACTGACGTGTCCGCGATCTTCGGAAGGCGATCGGAGGTCGAATATGAGCGCCCGGCCGGTGCGCGACATTGTCTGCTCACATGTAACGTAGAGGGGGTAGAGGAAATGTGTCTGCCAAGCCCAAGCGGCCTGAATCTGAAAACTGCAGCCATGTTCGTGTCTGGTAGCAACCGTCGATCTAGAGAAAGCGGGAAAAGTCGAGGTCGTGATTGCCTAAGGCGATAAGGCTATCACCCGTCCCAATACGGTATAGCGCTGTTGTTGCTGCGACAACCCCCGTTTAGAGTGTCCGATAGCGATTGCACATCAAAGACCGAAACGCGAGCGATGACCTCAGTCCTGCAGCTTCGATAAAAACGACAAAACAAAAAATGGCGGTCACCGTCCTACCGGGCAGCTCTTTAACAGAGTCAGTGAAGCAGGCCCTCCGCTCAACGGCCACATGCTCAGATGCTACCGTGTTGTCCCTCCAAACACTCCTCCGCGGGTCGCCAAAGATGCCCGAGAAACCCACGAAACGCACAAAATCCACCAGAGAAGCTGCCACGGCACCGACAACGAGAACGAGGACCTCCCGCACTACAAAGACGAAATCTACAAGCGACGCTGCTTTGCAAACGTTGGCCGACCATGACGCGGTGGCATTGTCGAACCAGGAGAAGCTCGTCTTCGCTACGGAAGTCTTCAATGCCACATTGAAGACCCTCACAGATGCCGCAAAGATCCAAACAGCTAAGCGTCAGAATAGCTCCTCCGAAAACAGCAGTGGCCTCGACGCAGGCATCGCCTCCGCTGCTGAGTGCGCCAGGTTTTCTTTGTCCACTCTGCGCGCTCTCAAGAACGACCCCGGCAACGACCAATTTCCGAATATGCAGTTGGAGCAAGGACTGTGTGTTCTTGCGGGAAAGCTTATCTCTTTGGGACTGAACGACATTGCATACAAAGAGCTTCGACTTCTGAAACGGAGAATCCAACAATATCTGGATGGCGGAAAGAGTGGGAAGAAAAGCCCAGAAGCGAAAGATACGACTGACGAAGAAACTACGAAAGAACGGATGTCGGATCTTTTAAAATTTACCCATATTTCAAATGCGAAATCATTGTACGGCTTGATTGTTCCTTTCCACTCGAATGTGATGAGGTTGTTTGCTGCGGATCGAAGAGCCTCGACAATTCAGAAGGTCTGTCCTTCTTTGCAACTTTCCGATTCTAGCAGCCCTGCCCAGGTCATTATGGCTGCCTTGAAGTCTGGTCAATTGTCAAATGACAAAGGTGCTCTCCAATTGCAGCTATTATCGAATACGGTTCTATCGCTCTGCTCGGGGGCATCGCTCTCCAAGGATGAAGCGTCGAATAGTCTGAAGCCCATCACATCTTTGACTTTGCAGCTGCTTTCTCTCGAGGTTCGATGTTTAAGCTGGAAGCTTTCTGGTCATGTCTGTGATGAGGGCCGGGAGGTGTTTGATCCTTTGCTGCGCTATTTTGGAAACTTCTCTCACCGCAGCAAGGGCATCGAAAAATTGGAGTTTGCCTCAATCTACAAATCAGTTACCCAGCTGCAAGCATCCATTTCAGAGGTTAAAAAGTCATCAGAAACACAAAATACCACTCAAGCCGCCAAGCTCGTGACTATCCTCGGGCAGCTCGCTTTCGACGCGGGCTGCTTTGATGAGTCTATGAAGTTGTTCAATCAAGCTATCAACCCGCTCTCCAAAGCCCAGAGTCTCTCATTAGCCACGGTTCGTTGTAAAATCGCAGCTGTTCAGTTCCAAGCCCTGAAGACGTCGAAAAAATTCCTGAAGGGGTCTTTGAAGTCTCTGTCAGATGCGACTGAATCATTAGGGTTACAACTCCGAGGCAGCGCAAACGATTTGGATGAACTCCTTGTCGAGGCAGCGAGATTGAAGAAGGTGGCTCTTGCTTGGTTTGGAGAGGCTATCACGAAAAGCTCCCAGAGCGAGAGCGAGAAGAACGAAATCGCCGGTCAGGTCAGGGAGTATCTACAAGCGTTTCTCCGGTTCCTTAGGCGCTATGTTGGACGTCAACCAACAGAAGATAGCGACGAGAAGGAAGTTGAGATGTTCAACAAACGTGTTGAAATCTCTAGGAGCATCATTCTTGCAGCTATCGACTCGAGTGTCGCGATTGGCAAACTTTCTATCATGTCTCAGAGGCCGCCTTGGGAGGACATGCTTCCTATTCTAACTGATTGCCACCGATTACTTTCGACTATCGAGATGCCCGATGAAGAAACCACAGAGACAACAGAAGATCTAGGGACGGCACTTGTTAAACTGTCTAATCTGTTTTGGTCTCGATACATCAAAGAGAAAGAAGCCGGACAAGGTTATCGAGAACTCATACCACTTCTCAAACAGTCCACCCAGCTGCTTTCGGGCTGCTCATCTTCACAGCGCAACACAGCTTTCGCAGCCCTTAAATTCGAAAGGATGGCCCATCTGTACCTCGAAGGTCATATGTACAGCGAGTCAGATAAGATGTTCCGACAGTCAATTGAGGAATACATCCTGTCTGGCACTCTAGAGCAGATCACTAAAGCCAGTGGGGGGCAAAATCCCAACTTGGCCAACCAGGACCCCAAGAGCGCTGGTTTTATGCTTGGCCGTGTACTTTCTTCCCTCTTGAAGATGAAATTGCGCAGGAAGGGATCTCACTCTTCTACGATTTATGATGATACTGAATTGAATCTTGAACAAAGAGGTCTCCTTCTAGAGTGGCAGATGGGCCTGCTTGTCGACATGCACAACTATTCCTTGAACGAACAGGAGTTCCGCTCGATGTTAGGATCGGCTATTTCATCACTTCTGGATCTCTATCCTCCCGATGTCTACCCCATTCGCCACTCTCGTGTGATTCTCTCTGCCTTGCGGCTTCTACTCGAGCATCCTGCCGCCTTGGATCCGTCCTTAATTGAGACTCTCCTCGATGCAGGAACAGAGGTACTTGAAGGGGGTGTACAGGTCCGGGGTGACATTGATGTTGCTGCATTCGCAATTCATATTAGCAACTCATTGCGCATAATCATCGGTTTCCATCGCGGCAAGATTGATGCAAACAAATTAGACGATACACTTGCATCGTGGACTTCATTGGCCCGCCAATGCCACGAATGGAAAACATTGTTACTTTGCATCAACGATACAGACTACTGGGTCTTGCAGCTGAAAGCCCTGGTGGACTATACGGAAATTCATGGGCTTTGGAAGGCCCAACTCTCTACTCTTGAATTGATCTTGCGTGCTGCCGAGCTCCAGCAGTCCGGTGACTTGTCGGATGCTATTATCATTTTGTCGCGTCTAGTGCTGCAAAATTGCCGCCTGGGCTATTGCCAAAAGGCAAGCGAGCTGCTTGCCCGTGGTGAGCAGTATCTTGCTCAAACCAAGTTATCCTCCCTTGCCACTATTTCCTACCAAGTTGCGCGCGTCGAATATCTGTTGGAGACTGGAGAACCCGAAAAAGCGGCGGTTGGTCTCTCAGCGGCCCGCGCTCTGTACGAAAAGTGCCAAAAGTCTGAACTGAGCAATCTGAGTGTCCTTTCCAAAATCTCTTGGGAGAGACTTGTTGCAGATGCCGCTTTTGTGCAGTCTCGGTTGTTCTCCGCACAGGGCTCAGCCACCCAGGCACTCTACTTCGCAAAGTTGTCCGTGAGATTGAACTGCCGCATCTGGGCCAAGGTTGAGAGACTCGCTCAAAGAAAGCAAGACAAATCATTACCTGGTACAGGCAGCTCTGAAGTGGAGGCTGTTGCTGATGGCATTGCCAAGCTTGATCTGTCCCAGAACGGCTCTTCCCCAGATGTGTCTGCCAGCTACATCCAAGGTGCGCCTTTCTGGCCGCATCTCGGTTCTCACCACACATGCTTGCTGAATCTTGCCACATTGTCCGCCCATCACGGCTTGTTCCAGGATGCTATCTACTACGCCGAACAGGCACTCAAGATTGATCAGACACTCGATGCCAATGCACGACTGCTTGCGGCGCAGACTCAGCTCGGCTGCCATTGGATTATCAGTGGGAACATGAATGAGGGGCAGAACCAACTCTCTGCCGCAGCTGAGTCGTCCCAGCAAACTCAGAAAAGTATCGAGACCGTGTCTTTCCAAATGGCACTTGCCTCTCTGTATAAATCGCAAGGTGCCCACGACAAGGCACTCCGTGTTCTTCTTGAAGCAGACAAAATTGTCACCGCTGTTACCTCTGCTGACACGCCTGCTAATCGAGATGCATCGGGCATGGCGGAAATCGAAGAAAAGATGGACAAGCTACGTGTTAGAGCAAGCAGTCGACGAACGCCAACACCTACTACGACTACTACCCGGCGGACCCGTTCAACTAGTTCCGTCGTGACCAAAACCACCAAGAAAGCTCCAGCTCCAGCTTCAAGGCCAACCCTCCCCCTAGTCCAATCCAAATCTCTTTTACAACTCAAAGGCAATATTCTCAGGCAACAGGCTGACTGTCTGCGAGAACTACACGATTTTGAGCGATCTGCTCAGACGCTTGCTGAAGCCAGACAATTTGCTGTGGCGCGAGAAAGCAAGATCGCTTTGGAGATCGGTGAAAGCGAACATCTACTGGCTGATGCCATCCGCCATTTTGCAAGCCATGCTGTGTACTGCGTCCTACCTGAATCTACAATTTCCCTGCCATCGCTCAAAACACCAAGCAAAACGGCAGTTGAGCCTAGCGCTTCTACGGCGAAGCCTTCGACGAGAAGAACCAGGGCTCCAGCCAAGACCTCGCGCACCAAGGCTCAAAAGGCCAGCGAGGACTTTTCGGTCATGCTTTCCAAGGCGAGTGACTGCCTTGCTAGTGTCTTCTCTGATGCCACTATTCTAGGCTCAACACTTGATAGCCACGCGGCATCTCGCTTGATGAGCCGAATTTCTATGCTATCGCATGCCACTTCTCCCGGGATTCCAGCGACCCTAGCTCAATCGCCCGCCAATATGAATGGTAAGTCTTGCGAGTTTCATCCAGCCCAACACATGTCTAACTCTGGAATTAGAAATCGGACGTGTGGGCGCATTTGCTCGGGAGCGCATGGCGATTGATATCGACCGGCAGCTAGCTGACTTTGCCGACCCTCTTCTCTGGCCAACTTCTTTCCCCGCCGCTGTTGAGCTCGATGGTGATCTTTGCTCCAACTTCACACAGGATTATATTGATATTCTGCCTGAAAGCTGGAATGTTCTCTCTTTGTCGCTGAGTGCGGATCAAACTGAGTTTGTGGTCTCGCGACTCCAGAAAGACCGCTCTCCGTTCCTTTTGCGTCTTCCACTCCACCGAGGGAACTCAGAGGACGATGATGAAGAGCAATTTACTTTCGAGGATGGAAAGGGGGAGATGCAAGATCTCATTAAATTAGCCAACGAGAGTGCACATGCGGCTAAGCTCCAGACTGACAAGCTCTCAAAGAAGGAATGGTGGAAGACTCGCGAAGCCCTCGATCGTCGGATGGAAAGTGTGCTCCAGAACATCGAGAACATCTGGTTTGGAGGGTTCCGTGGTGTTTTTTCACCACTATCGCGGGAAACCACCGCACTGGCTCGGTTCGCAAGTACTTTCCAAAATATCCTGGATAAGCATCTACCTTCTCGGCAAAAAGGGGGCAAGGCTGCCGGACCCCGGCTCACGCTACATCAGAACGTAGTGGACCTATTCATTGGGCTGCGCGATCTAGAGGAGCAAGAGGAGCCCGAGGATACCCTGATGGATCTCCTCTATTTCGTCGTGGATATCCTACAGTTCCAGGGTGAGCGCAATGCGTATGATGAGATTGACTTTGACATGATGGTGGTCGATACTCTCGATGCCCTAAGGTGCTACCATGAGGCTGCACGCGAAGAGCTTGCAGCACGGCCACCGAAACACACCATTCTTGTCCTCGATAAAGCCCTTCATCTATTCCCGTGGGAGTCCCTTCCCTGTCTTCAAGGATACCCTGTCTGCCGCGTTCCATCCCTTGAATGTCTCCGAGACCGAGTCCTCCAATTCCGCAAGTCATCATCAGGAGCTATCGTGGACCGCCAGTCGGGCGCGTATGTTCTCAACCCGACAGGCGACCTCCGCACTACGCAGACAACCTTCGAGCAAGATCTCTCTCGCTTCAAGTCATGGACGGCAGTCGTGCAGCGCGAACCAACTGAAGACGAGTTCCGCGACTCGCTCGAACACAAGGGTCTCTTCCTCTACTTCGGCCACGGCAGTGGTGCGCAGTACATCCGCGGCCGCACGGTCAAGCGACTCACCCAATGTGCGGTTGCTTTCCTCATGGGATGTAGCAGCGGCACCTTGACCGAGGCAGGCGAGTATGAGCCCTACGGCACGCCCATGAACTATCTCCACGCCGGCAGCCCGGCGCTCGTGGCTACGTTGTGGGATGTCACGGATCGGGACATTGATCGTTTTACCACCACCGCCTTTGATGCGTGGGGTCTCGTTGAGAAGAAAGATAAGAAGGAGAAGAGCAGCGAGGATGTTGGACTCGACACTGCAATCGCGCGCTCTCGCGGTGCTTGCGTGTTGAAGTATCTGAATGGTGCGGCACCTGTCATCTACGGAGTTCCAGTGTTTTTGGAGTGAATTAGCGATGTTTTTCTTTGTCTTATTGTGTGTATATATACCTTGGCGTTTTCCCCACTGTGGGCAGCAATCTGATTTGGGCTTTATGACTGATGTTGTACTATATTTGAGCGTTTCTTGCGTAATCTCATCCCCCCGAGGTCCTTAGACGGGCCTTGCAACTATAAACAATGCTGTGTCTCATGATAAGAGGGCAATTAGAAACTTGACAACATGCCAGCTTGAAGTGTAGTCAGTTCCAATATACTCTCAGATGTCTACAAGGAAAAGACAAACACAGTGCCAAGTGCCCTATTAGGAAGCATAATCCCTCGTTGAGTGTCATCAGTGGACCTTTCCCCTCATGCGGGACACCTTTCCCCCACCATAAAAATGTCCCTCATTTTCCCGACTTCCTCTCCTTCCAACGTACAACATACAACATATACTCTGTTGAAGTCATGTCTGTCACCACAACCGCAACCATTGCTTCCTTCGGTGGAAAGCTCCTCAAACTGAGCCATGCCGCCACCACCACAAAATGCGAAATGAAATTCAACCTCTTCCTACCCCCACAGGCCCAGACACAGAAAGTCCCTGTGTTAATCTACCTCTCCGGCCTGACCTGCACCGCCGACAACTGCTCTGAGAAGGGCTTCTTCCAGCACGGCGCAAGCAAGAAAGGAATCGCTGTGCTCTACCCCGATACCAGCCCACGTATGTCCACCATTTCGTCAATCCCGTCATTCCGAGCACTCTAGAATCCTCAGATTAGGAAAAGTGCAAATGATTAACATATCCATCTACTTCAAGGCGGTCTGAACATCCAAGGCGAGGACGATGCATACGACTTCGGCTCCGGTGCTGGCTTCTACGTCGACGCCACGAAAGCGCCCTACAACGCCGGCTATAACATGTACAGTTACGTGACTGAAGAGCTGCCGAAGACTGTTTTCGCCGCCTTCCCCCAGCTGGATGCTAGTCGCGTTAGTATTACTGGCCACAGTATGGGTGGACACGGTGCTCTTACTCTGGTAGGTCATATACTCCTGTGTTCTGAGGTGTAGGACTTCATCGCGCAGAAGAACATGAACATATATTGTGTGGAATGAGTGGGAAATCTCTAACCTGGCCTTCAGTTCCTCCGCAACCCTGGCAAGTACAAGTCCGTCTCGGCATTTGCGCCCATCACGAACCCGATCAACTGCCCCTGGGGTCAGAAGGCGTTCAAGGGCTACTTCGGCGGTGACCAGCAGGATAAATGGAAGGAGCACGATGCTACTGAGTTGATTAAGAAGTGGAGCGGTCCTCTGGATATTCTGATTGATGTGGTAAGTTTCCTTTCCATTGTAATCACTGCTTTCTTTCCTTATTATAATATCTCCTCTTATCTGCCTATTCCATTCCATACACACCATCTAATCTCTCTCCAGGGCACCGGAGACAACTTTTACAAACAGGGTCAACTTCTCCCTGAGAACCTTGAAACCGCAGCCCGCAATGCAGGTCTCACTGGCTTGAATATCCGCTACCAGCCCGACTATGACCACTCCTACTATACCATGTCTACCTTTGCGGATGACCACATTGAGCATGCCGCCAAGTATCTCTTTGCATAGTGTGTGGCTCTTCTCCTAATCTTTTAATTTCCCTTTGAAGTTCAGAGAAAAAGAAACAAAATGTCAATGATCTCTTGTCTGGCCACATACTCTTTTGTAAACAGTTTCTGATGGGCTTCTTCTCTCTTCTGCTCAAGTGAGCACCAGGCTGTTAGGTCCATGATATGAAGGGTTGAATTGGCGCAGGGATGTTTGCTTCCTGTCTAAGGCTTCAGGATGCAGACTTCATGGGATACATCAATTAACCTCAGTTATACCAAAATTGGCTACTTCTTGACTCCTTATATATCTGTGTGTGTATATTGTGATTTCTCCCCGAAATGAAGTCTTCATCAACACACCTATTTTTCCGGTAAAATTCGAATCACCCACAGCAACATCCAAGTCAGCGGCAGACATTCTTTGGGGATTCTTGAAAAAAGAAAAAAATTCCCATAACACTCGCTAATCCGGATGAATGGGAGTAGTGTCTTGCTGGCCAAGTAACGATCATCACACCATTTTATCAAGTGTCCTTCGACTAAGATGAGAATTATGGGGCTTGTCGAAGACTTCGATTCTACATTGAGCTATAACCAGATTACTAGATTAAGTATGAAACATCTCTCTATCATACCTTTTTCTTTACGGTTTTGTTAATATGATATTTATATTGACAAGTCGAGAGATGATATGTCGGTGCTTAAATCCTCTTACCTCGACCCAATATCTACTTGACCATATGATGTATCCATTGCGAGAAGTTGGTCAGTCCTGGTGCATGGCTGATGCTGAGTCTAGAACGGTGCGTCAGCAAATACGAAGCGTGAAATGACCGGGTTTGACGGCAGTCACTAGATATACTCTATTGGAGACGGGGTTTCACTTGGTAAAAATTGGTTCAGAACTACTTCATTTTGCGTTCTACCTATTCCATTCCACGCCTATTGAGCTCGAAGGTGTCCAACGCAAGACACAATGAAAGGAGATCACTTCTGCTTCATCTTATAAAGTTGGGGAAGGGGAATGATGAAGAATATGAGTAAGCAGAGATATGGCGGAGGGGAATACAGATGCACTGCGCATCGCGAATGCACTATGGGACAGGGTCACTAAGACACAAGGAACAGGCTGGCAACGCTATATACCAAGAGACTTTTCATAGATCAGGTGATTTATTTTTTCTTTCTGTTTTGGTCGCTCGGGGTTGATCCAGTATTTGGAACAAGTATGGGATTGGGATCGCAAATCCTTGGAGATGAAGAAGATGATATAGTAGATGGTGGAGTCACAGGGCGAAAGGGGGACAGACATCACGTAGCGTCAAAACGTAAATATGATATTGGAATGTGGGGAATCTAGAAAGCAGATAGAGAGGGAAGGGGGAGAGAGAAAATAGAACTTCATGCGCTCAATCGTTGGATGAAAGACTGTGGGAAGGCGTTAGTTGCGTGAGTACAAGATACTGATGGTTAGATGAACATACCGGGAAGAATTGCCGGAACCCTTTCACGTCCAGCTGGCTCAGTGCGGTCAGGAACTCTTCGATGACAGGGGCGCCCATGCCCATGCCCGGCAGTTCCTGACTACGCAAGTATTCCGCATATTCCATGCCTGTCTTAGAGTAGATGGTGCGCTGTAAACCGCCAGCCTCAGCGAGGACTTGCTTGGCTTGCGCATCCTTGGAGTTGAAATTTGGCGTTGTGGGGAGCGCCCAGCAGAGAGGCGAGAACCGGGTGATCATGAAGCCACTGAAACCGGGAAGTGCGGCTTGAGTGGGTGCGGCGCCGTTGGCAGGGGCAGGGGCAATGTCTGGCCCACCCCAGCAGGCTGCCATGCGGCTCAACACAGAAAATGCCATCTTGGCAGTTGTGAAGTCTTCAATATCTTTGGCGAAGTGTTCGATGGTGGTAATAACAGTTTCGAACATGGGTTGGTTCCTCTCGCTGATGATGACACTTCCCAGTTCATTGTTCAGCACCGCTAGTAAGAAATTTAGATATTCTCGCTTCAACTCGGCAAGTTGAATCTCGTCATCAGTGCCGGTTGTCGGGTCCGCAATACCTGAGAACACCCGTTGCAAGAATGGGGTCAGAAGTGTGTCGAGAATGCTATGGATCTCGCCCTTGAAGCCAAAAATGACCTGATCCAAAAGACGGAGGAACAAGGCCATCTCGTCGCGAGACGAGGTCTGAGTCAAAAGCCCATCGATCCATCGAGGCAGCTGAGGGAGGATCTGCGCGCCCAGTACACCGATCAGGCGCGAGAACGCAAAGCGAGCAGCAGTCCGGATGTTGAACGAGGACTTGAGAGACTCAAGCGCAACAAGGGTCGCTTCGGCCACTTGAGAGAAAGCTGCTGAGACTTCTGGTGCTGGGAGAACAGAGGGTGAGCTGGTGCCCGGCTGCCAGTCGGAGTAGCCACGGGCAAGGGTGCCGAGGGCCATGATATCATGATGGATCTGCAGCAGTGCGTGCTCATCATTTGCCTTTGCGGCTTCTAGGTTACGTTCCATATCGCCGAAGACGGGGCTCATCACCGACTGGGCGTAGAGAACCTGCTTGTCTGCACTGACACCTGGGGTCGAAGAAATGATTCCAACAGACTCAAAGAGGTATAGTTGACTGTTGAACACAGCATCCGCCGAGCCTTCGTGATCCTCAGAGGACATCTCGTCGCCATCATCACCCCCCGAAGGAACCTCGGCCTGGATGACCAACAAGTCACTCAAGGCCTCCACAACATTATGTGCCACGTTGCCAATCTGGCTACGCAGCTGTCTAGCTAAGCGCTGGAACAGATACCACGAACGAGTCTTGACTTTACGAACAGGATGATGCACGAGCTGGAGGAAGCTCTCCAGAACTCCGGGAATAAGATGACTGTGGTGAGTGAAGAAGGAGCTATAGCGAACACAAATTTCCATGTACTGGAGCTGCGTCGCAGGGTGGGTGAAAGATCGGATGTCTGACTCCACCAATGCAAGCATCATTGCAATGAGACGGTTCGCAGCCATGCCATTAGGGACACCCTTCATGTAGAGACTTCCTCCCTTGACAGCCAAATCGCCAAACAAAAACATCTCGTGAAGTGCGAGATCCAAGTCGCGCCAGTCGAGCTGTCCACCGGATGCTCGCAGATTCTCGAATGTTGTTCCCACAACCTCCGAGATTGCATCAACGTAAAGTTGCTCATCAGCTGTGGCGATGATTTGCTGCAAAACTCCCAATCTCTTGCGTAGCTCTTGGAACTCTGCTTCGTCTGTCTGCTCGTCCTCCTCGCCCCAGTTCGAAGTTTCATCGTACCGCATTTTCGCGACAATGGCCTTCAGAATTGGAAGTAGGATGGGCTTGTTCCGCTCCTCGAGGGATGGGTTCGCCTTGGCAGATTTGCGGATGTAGGTAAGCATGTCGTTAACACAGGGAATGACAGTCGAACAGACTTCATCATATTCGTCAGAGAAGTAGCGCAAAATGTGCGGCAGGAAGACCTGCAGCAAGTTTTCGGCTTGGTCCTTGACAGGACTAGCATCATTATCCAATACCCGCACAATATCCACGACCGTGTTGTTGACCAGCTTAGCAACCGTCTCTGCCAGATCAGTATCGTACCTGGATGTGAATCGACTCTCTCGTAGCGGGGGGCTGTTGGACAGCTGCGTGATGATGGTGTCAAGGTTCAGAAAGACGATCATTTCGATTTTGTCCGAGGGCTTCATCTTCTTGCCAATGATCTCCGTGAAGACATCGATGGCTGCATCACGAACTCGTTGTTCCCCGTCCCGAAGTTCTTGTTTCTCGGCTCGTCCAAGCTGCTGGAAGAGCAGATCCAGCATGGACTGATTTACGACAAGACCAATATCAATCCAGCTCACCCAGCTGCCAACCGCCTTCAAGCACATCTCTACAATTGTGTCATCGCTCTCTCTCCACACAGTCAAAATCTCCTGCCAGGAGCTGGCGATTTTCTGCATGTCCCTCTCGCGGATCAGGTCTTTCAGCGCATTGGCCTTATCCTGTTCCCCGCGAGATCTGGAAACCAGCACATCGCCAATCTCCTCGTGAATCGAGCTCAACACACGCAAATAAAATACAACGCCGATCTGGTTGTCACGACCGGCAGATTTGTTGGTCAGACTCAATAAATCATCGATGCAAGACTCCCAACCGTTCGCGTAGAGGGAGGAAAAGAGGAAAGTGATGGTCTGTGCAATTTTGTTTTGGATGTAGGGCGGGTCGGGGTTGGTAGTGGCCTCTGGTCCAAAGGCCTGGCGGATGTAGCCCAACAAGCTATCTCGGACGATGCCCAGTGAGGCCAGATCAATCAAGCCGACCTGGCAAGCACTATTGACAATCTCCAAGCTGACATGCCGTACGACTTCGGGTTGTTGTGGAGTTTTGGTGAAGAGGGAGAGGCAGACCTGCCATCCGGAGGGGTCGGAGCGGAGTTGATTGAGGTAGTCGAAGGCTTGCGATTTTAGGGCTTGGTCGGAGGACGGATTCCAGGCGATCTCAATGGCATTTGCTACCTAATATGGGTCAATCATCTTGTGTTTTGGCCTGAGGTTTCAAAATATCGGAGGGGTCTTATGAAACGGCGGGGGAGGGGCGGTGTTTGGGGAAGGGGATTTTTTTGTGCAAAGTGCTAGACATAAATTAAAAGACTGACCTGTTCTTCCATCTTCCAGCCAGTCTCCCTTCGAGGCGTTGGAAGGGGAGAGAAACGAAGACGAGGGGGAGGTGTGTGTTGTTAAAATTGTTTTTCGGTGGAGGAGATCATTCAGACTGGATATCGTAATCGGTCCCGTGCCAGTTCCCGCCTTCGCTTGACAAGAGAAGGATCAAGTCTATGAGAGTATAGGGAGAGGGACTATGAGTCAGAGCTATAGAAGAAAGATGATGGAAATGTGAGGCTCTTTGTGTTCTGCTCAAATAGGGCAAAGGGCTGCGTGCACACAACTTATTTTTTATTTATATTTTAGGTCGTAACTTCAGTGTCGTGTGAATATCATGTACTAGACTTGCTATACATTGCTATGTAATGAACCCCAAATAGCCCTAAATATCTAAAAGAAACTGCACCCTATTTCTAACCCGGTGCTTTATATGTCTATTTTATTTTCCTTTGGCCTTTTCGGCTTCTTGCTGCAAAATCTGCAGTTCCATCTTTTCGAAGCCCTCGACAGCCTGGCCATACTGTTCAAAGACCCCCTTCTGGTACCCATCGGCAATCTTCTCAATGAATTCATCCTCGTTCCACCGCTGCCCAACCAGGTTCTCAAATGTTTGACCAGGCTGTCGCTCAATCCCCCAAACAGCCTTGTAGGCGGCACCCAGAGCGCAGGCATTGTCGCCAATATCAAGCGAATATACACCGTCGACGCCACCGAGAATCTCACCAGCAATCTTAGCAATAGCCTTATTCTTAGATCCTCCGCCAACGAGGTACACCCGGCGAGGCTGCGAGGGAAGTCCATTGCCAGGATTCTGGGTAAGGTCCCGAGATCGCAATCGCAGGGAAAGCATCTGACTTTCAATGATGGCGCGGGCTTCATCCTGAGGTGCGTTCCATCCATCGGTCGTTTCTTTCAGGTTTCCAGTCTTTGGATCATACGTAAAGCGCCACTGGCCCCTGCTGATGTTTGGTACGATCTCGTGCCGAGGGAAGAACAGACCCAGCTTCATCGGGTCAGTCGAGTTCTGTTGGCCTAACGGGGCAGTCTGCAGCGCGATCCGGTCAAAGTTGGCCCACGGCTGTGCAGGGGTGTCTTTCAAGCTGTCATTGATCGCGTCTCGGACGTGCTCACGGGCCAGTCCGCCGTTTTTGTAGCACAGCATGAACATGTACAAGCTGGGAGTGGTCGGGTGGTTGAAGAAGTGTGTGGAGGGATCGGGTATATAGCTAGGGGTGGACATCAGGAAAGTTGTAGAGGTACCAAGCGACACCATTGCGTCTGATGGCCGCAGTGGCAGCGCAAGAATGGTCGCTGGGTTGTCGCCAGTTGCTGGAATGACTGTACAGTCGGGACTAAAGCCGAAACGCTCCACAAAGTATCGATGAACGGGGCCTAGGTGCAGGCCTCCATCTTCTGGTACCTCACCGAGCTTCTGCTTCAGATCCTCGGACCCAAAGGTTCCCGAGCAGAGCTGGATCAGGCGGTCATCGTAAGCTCCCTTCTTAATATTCCACAGATTCATCCCGCAGACGTCAGAGATGTCGAACGGGGCGACATGGCCCAAAAAAAGTGAGGCCAGGAAGGAAGACACCAAGGAGATCCTCGATGTCTTCTGATAGACTTCAGGGTGTTTTCTTGTGAATCGGAGGATTTGAGGACCGGTGAATCTCTGAGAGCAGTGTCAGCACGCTTGCCTTGAATATGAATGAATTTCGCAGGCTTCTTACGTGGTGTGCTTTGCTTCCAGTAGCCTGTGCCAAATCATCGGGCGCACCGAGAGCTGCGTCAAACTCGTCACATTCTGTCTGAGTGCTCGAATCTTGCCAGTTGGGGCTGTATGGGTGTGAGAAAGCGCCCTCCAGCTGCGCTTCTAGGGATTTACTCGAGTCGAGGTTGCGGAGAAGGGACTCCGCATTCTGACCCCAGTATACGCTTCCATGCTGCTGTCCCGCACCGCTAATTCCCTTCACACGACGGAAATCGAGTCCCTGCTTCCGCAGACTCTCCAGCACACCGTCTAAGGCCTGCAGCCACAGAGCGACCGGGGCGAACACCTCGTGCTCAGCTTCATTGTTCAGAACACCTTTCTTGATTGGGAATCCTTTCGAGTCGGCATCGAAATCGAATTTGGCAACATGAACCACTTTGAGATCGGAGTTGACGACCAGTCCTTTCAACTGTTGTGTTGAGAGATCGAAACCGATGTAGAGGGGGCTACCTGACGCCATGTTGGGGGGTATCACGGATAGCAATTCGACAGCAGTGGAAACAAAAATCGAGACAGACAAGCTCAGTTGGCTCTAGGGCTGTATATATATATATACAAGCAAATAGTCTAGTGGATATATTCCGGTAAAAGAAGCAGATATGCAAGCGGCAAGATTGCCCCGTGAAGGTGGGATGAACCGATGATGTAAAGGGACTATAACCGGTCCGAAGGGTCCATAATTTGCCAGACTCGGCATCTGGGGCACTTCCATTATTCTATGGCAGGTATATACCGAGCACCAATTAGGACCAATTCACGCAATCTGGCAAAATGGTAAAGTTCAGCCCGAGAAGGTTGGCCGGGTAAATAGCTAGAGCTCTGCTAAATTCTCGGTAGAATGAAGCTGCCCCACTATATACTACTTGTATACTATTGTGTACGTTGTATAGATTGGTAGACGTGGTTATATTCAATCTATACAAAGTACAGATCCCGCATCCAGGGGGGTATCATTGCAGCAGAAACGCTGCCTATAACAATGTACTCTCTCGCTTCTATCCTTATTGCTGCTTCCGAGACTCACTTTGACGGGTCTCCGGGTCACCACCAGCATCTTGTGCGACGAACTCATCGGAGAATGTGAGCTCCTGGTGTTCGGCTGGGATGAAGCGGATCTTGATGCGCTTCACACCACGAACCCCAGACCCAACAGCGTTGCGGATGACCTCTTCGATGTGGTGCGACCGACTGATCGCCCAGGCTCCCGGCACAGCCAGTTCGATATCCATCAGGTAGTTCTGACCAGATTTCATGCCCTGTACATCCCGAACAATCACTTCGTGCCCATCCTCGATATCCTTCAAGGCCTTGGATGCGGCATCCTCCACCGAGTCTCTAACCTCCTCATCCACCGTGGTATCGGCCAACTCCAAAAGAGAGGTACATGTGTTGCCCCAACCAGCTTTGATGACCATCAGGGAGATAAGGACTCCGCCAACTGGATCCAGCCAGGTGGCATCTTGGAAAACATAGCTGCCTCCGATGGTGAAAAGGGCGACAATACTCGTTAAGGAATCGATGCGGTGGTGAACAGCGTTCGATGCAAGTACGGATGACTTGCGCTCTTCTGCAACCTTCATGGCTGGAATGAAGTTAGTCAATTGGTGGATAAATGTCAGATTCTTGCACCCCGGTACTTACTAGCACGGTAGAGCCACTCCTTAACCACAATGGAGCCCGCCGCTATCCACGCGGCATGGATGCTCGGACCAACTGGGCCATGACTGTGCGAATGACCATGCCCCAGTACCCCGGAGTGAGCTACTGTTTCGGCCAAGTTGGGGTAGAATTGCGCCAGCAGGACCTGTCCTGCATTGAGACCCATGAACACTCCCCCGCAGAGCAAAAGCCCACTCACACCCAGCGCGCCAATGCTCTCAATCTTTCCATAGCCATTAGGGAATCTTTCGCTCGGAGGTTTTAAGGACCACGCAACGGTGCCGAGTGTCAAAAAGTCGGAGACGAGATCAGTGAGCGCGTGGTAGGCGTCGGCGATGAGAGATTGAGAGTGGAAGACGTAGCCGCCAATAAATTTTCCAATTGCCATGCACAAGTTGGCGACGAGACCGATCCGTGTAATGCGAACACCAGCGTCATGTTTGTTTGTGGATGTGAGGTATGTATTGTCATGATGGTGATGGTGGCCGTGGCCGTGGCCATGGCCGCCATGACCCCGAGTTTGTGTCATAGCGAGCGATGTTGCGGGACGTGGGACGGAACGAGGTCTGGAGTGGAACAGAAAGGAAGAAGCGTCTTTTAAAAAAGGAGCGGATGTAAGTATACGCCGCTGGGCTAGAGATCCGACACGGGAGACCCTTAAGTGGAGAGGACGAAGCCTGCACAGGGGCTGCGTCAGCGGCATCACGGCTGAGGCACGCGAGCGCAAAAAGCAATTGGACAAGGTGGTCTTTTCGGGAATCTTTTTTTTTATGTCGAAGTACAGGTTACTTTTCTTAGTCTCAACTATACCAAGGAAGAGATGAAGTGGGAGGTCTCCGATCAGCTAATCCGGCACAACGCCCTCCCAGAGTGCGCTGATTTTCCCTTTGCAATCCAATCTAAACGCTTGCATTTCTCATCTGACTATCTCCATGACTCCTATTGCTCCAAATACTAGACTTATATTCCACCCTAGGACCTATCACAGTACTTCTTTATCAATCTTTTCATATTTCTGACGAATCTCGGATATACAATCTCGGACGCAGTGCCCGTGCCAAGCTTCCAACTACGCAATCGTTGGAGAACCCAGTTTATCCGCCACGGAGGATGGTGCGACTTCAATGACGACGCCTGCAATACGCATACCCTTCACGGGTCCTCTGCCGCCTGCTATTATAGTCCCTCGGTCTGCACAAACAATTGCAGGAGCCATTGAGGCTGTTAGTGCGTTCTTCACTGCGCCACCGGCCCTCAATCTCCGGGGCGTGGATGTGGGGAGGCATTCTCAGACGGTGCTACTGACCGGCGCAGGCATCTCCGTTGCGTCTGGTCTGTCGGACTACCGTGGTGATCAAGGAACATACCGGCGAAATAAATCCTACCGTCCGATTTACTACCACGAATTCGTCGCTCGGCATGAGTCGCGCAAGCGGTATTGGGCGCGGAGCTTTGTCGGATGGCCCGGCCTCGTGAAAGCAAAGCCGAACTCCACTCATTGGGCCATCAAGGGTCTCAGTGATAAAGGATACATCAGTTCCGTGGTGACGCAGAATGTCGACTCGTTCCACTCCCTCGCACATCCGGAACTGTCTACCCTCGAACTACACGGTTACCTGCGATCGGTCGTCTGCACCAGTTGTCGGAACCAGCTTCCCCGCGCTGACTTTCAATCATCGTTGGAGAGACTCAACCCAGCATGGGCAGAGTTTTTGGCTCGTATGGTCAAAGAAGGTGCACTTGATACTGATAATCCCGAAGAGCAACGGCAGAAAGGCTTGAAGCTCAACCCAGATGGTGATGTTGACCTTGCTGAGGCGCCATATTCGACATTCCGATACCCCTCCTGTCCGACATGCCTGGAGAGCCCTCCTAAGTTAAGCGATGGTTCAAGAGCGGTTGTGGAGGTGGAGAGTGATGGCGCATTGTCGTCAACTTCAAACGCCGGCATTCTGAAGCCTGCAGTGATCATGTTTGGAGAGAATATCGATCCACTGGTGAAGACGGCGGCTGAAGAGGCGATCGATGATGCCGGGCGGCTACTCATTCTCGGTAGCAGCTTGGCGACTTTCTCAGCGTGGCGCCTGGTGGAACGAGCACACAAAAGAGGTATGCCTATTGGCATCATCAATGTCGGTGGAGTGAGAAACGAAACTATGCTTTTTGGAAATATCGGGCAAGAACCCACTCCTCATGTCCGATGTAGCCATCCATCCCAGTCCATCCTGCCGACCGTTGTATCCCAACTTCCAATCAATCCAGAGATTTATCGTAGAATATGAGATAGATTGATATAAAAGAGTCTTCAAATAGAAAAGTTCCCGTCATTGTTCATTGCCACAGAATAGAAAGTTAAGCGCCTGCTAACTCAGCCAACAAAAAGGGTGGTCCATAAGTTCCGGGCCGCTCAACGCGGGGCTCCTCCCTCACGTCTCAGCATGGAGCATCTGAGAGATTCTGCAGTCCACCCTTTAAAGATCGCCTCCAATCTGGTCTCTCCTGGTCACTTTCTATTCTCCAAACAACCATCGGGGCCACCGGCTTCCAAAGTGCCACAGAAAATGGACAAATCGCAACAACCCAGTTCTTTCCAGCAGCTAGAAAAGGTATGCCCTGCTACTTACATCACTCTTTCGATCTTCACTAACTAGCATTTGTCTCATCTTTAGCTCGGTGAAGGTACTTATGCTACCGTATGTCTCGATCGCTCTCCCCAGCCCTTGTCCCGATTGCCACCTCCCCCTCCAAGCTCGTTCACCGCTGATGCAGAATACTACAGGTCTTCAAAGGGCGTAATCGCCAAACCGGCGAGATGGTGGCATTGAAGGAGATTCACTTGGACTCGGAGGAAGGAACCCCTTCGACTGCTATTCGTGAGATCTCGCTCATGAAGGAGCTGAAGCATGAGAGTATTGTCTCGCTCTACGATGTCATCCACACAGAGAACAAACTCATGCTTGTTTTCGAGTTCATGGACAGAGATTTGAAGAGATATATGGACACTCGCGGTGATCGCGGACAGCTGGACCCTGCCACGGTCAAATCCTTCATGCACCAACTGCTCAAGGGCATCGCCTTCTGTCATGACAACCGAGTCCTCCACCGCGATCTCAAGCCGCAGAACCTCCTAATCAACAAGAAGGGCCAGTTGAAACTGGGTGATTTCGGACTGGCTCGTGCCTTCGGTATCCCGGTCAATACCTTCTCCAATGAAGTCGTCACTCTCTGGTACCGCGCACCAGATGTTCTGCTCGGCAGTCGCACCTACAATACCAGCATCGACATTTGGTCTGCCGGTTGTATCATGGCGGAGATGTACACAGGCCGCCCGCTGTTCCCCGGCACAACCAACGAAGATCAATTGATCAAGATTTTCCGGTTGATGGGCACACCATCGGAACGCACATGGCCCGGCATATCGCAGCTGCCAGAGTACAAGTCCGACTTCCACATTTATGCCACGCAGAACTTGTCGCTGATCATTCCTCAAATGGATGCCATCGGCATGGATCTGTTGAACCGCATGCTCCAACTGCGCCCAGAGATGCGCATCAGCGCTAACGAGGCCCTGCAGCACCCGTGGTTCCATGATCTGCCTCAGATTCAGGCTAAATTGCAGCAGCAACACCAGCAGCAACAGATGTCTGGAGGGTATGGGGGTATGATTCCCCCGCAGCCGGCTTATTAACGGTCTCAACTGCGCATGACGAGATGACGAGCTCGATTAGATTGGAAAGGGGAGAATTCGGCGTTATACCCGATGGATAATTTTATATGTCTTTTTTTTCTTTCTTAATTTTATATTGCAAACTTTGCGGCGGTTTTATCAAAGAAACACTTGAAGATGGATCAATTTCGAATGCCGTTAAGTTATCTTCATGATCTCGAGTAGATAGCTACTCAACATTTGAACTCTGCTTCCCCGATATTTATTCGACAGAAGTCCAACAACCGCTTGGACCTTTAGAACTCCCCGTTGGAACTACAATCCCTGGAGGTATCTCGGCTTGTCGTTGCAACTACGTCCTTGTGCTCCCAGGGATTTTCGGGCCAAGCTTCTGGTTACATCTTCCCATTGTTCCCAAGTATCCGGCCCAACGGACTATCTAGGACAACCCTTCCAAGAACGGGACAGTATTCTATCGTTTGAATCATATTTCGACTATTTGTTCGGATGATTTTTATTTAAAACATGCAATTAACCGTATTTCAATATAGGCTCTTGTTGCAACTAACGAACAGTCAAAACATCGGGGGGAAACAATTGTGCTACCGTCACATCCGGACGAACTGATTTGGCTATTTCAAAAGGTTCTCGAACCTGGTGGCTATTGTACCCTTGGCATACAGGTATTCATTCAACAACCACCTCAACTGTCCTTTGCCTGATAAGACTGATAGTTCCGGGGCTAGACAAAGCCCTACTCGCAATAGTTCTAATCATTGGTGCCACCTCGAACCCATTCCTCCGAGGGTTCTCTATGCAAACTACTACGACTCCATGGTTCAACCCCTTGCTCGAGTATGTCATAGATCCTGGTTAATTGCACGTTTCTGGTACTACTCACACCGGGAATCGCTCGCATATCTTTTGCTGGGAGTACCGGTTTGAGCCCTGCCTAATGCAGTGGATGTTTGAAACGGAGAAGCCATTTAAAAGATATCCTGTCTGGCTCTCGCTCCATTTCTTGGCAGTGGGCTGAGCTAGTGATGTTGGGTGTCGCACCCTTTGTTGCATTTGTTACATGGCCCGGGGAATCGGTCTGGCATCTTCCTAGCTGCAAGCCGATGGAATGAAATAAACATGCTGATTGGACTGGTCTCTCTTTATTGATCATTTATGGACTTCCTTTGTTGGCCGTTTGGTTGCGGATGATAAGCAGGTAGTATATTGTGTTTCGGCCATATCTACTGCCTCGAGTCATTTGGCTTCTGCCGGTCATCCTAGGTGAACAAGGACCCAAAAATAAGTACCCGGTAGGTACGGAGTAGATCTACGATCATTTGGATCTTCGATCTTTCACAGGCATTATCGACTCTGTTGAACCTCGCGGATCTTCTCCATTTATATCTGCCGGTTATTAGATATAACCCTTTGGGCAACTGGAAGCGTCCCCTTTGCAGCAGCTTGGTCATAGATCATGATACTATGACGCTGTCGGAACAACAAGTGTTGGCCATATCGGCCACAGAACGTGTCTGTTCGACTATATCCCTGGTTGGAACTTTCGTTATAGTTGCTACTTTCATTTGGTCACCGGCATTTCGTAAACCCATCAACCGGCTGGTATTCTATGCATCATGGGGAAATATCATGGCGAATATAGCCACCATCATATCGGCAGACGGAATACATTCTGGGGTTGAAAGCCCCCTGTGCCAGTTCCAAGGGTTTTTGATCCAATGGTTTGTATCACCCTGCAAGTACATCTTACTCGGCAAACACTAACAAGCACGGGTAACAGGTTCATGCCCGCAGATGCATTATGGACATTCGCAATGGCTTGCAATGTCTATTTGACCTTCTTCCACAAATACAATTCGGAGCAATTACGCCAGTTGGAATGGAAATATGTGGTCTGCTGCTATGGTGTTCCTTTCATCCCAGCTTTTGCATACTTCTTCATACAGACACAAGCTCGGGGTCGGATATATGGCTCTGCCATTGTAAGAACCCCAAACCCCCCAATATCTTCTGTCCTCCACTGACCCATTCAACCCTTCACAGCTATGGTGCTGGATCTCAGTGCAGTGGGACTTCCTCCGTATAGCCGTGTTCTATGGACCAGTCTGGCTGATCATCTCTTTGACTATCGCCATCTACCTACGAGCAGGGACGGTGATCTATCAGAAACGACGTCAGCTTCGGGACGTTGGTGGTGCTGACTCAGACCTCACCCTAGAATCTCCTTTTGCCATGTTGACCGGCATCCAAGTCACTAGGGAGATTGCTTGTTCTACACCAGAGCGCCGCTCTTTGTCAGAAAATACTGCTCGGGGTTTACCATCATCTACATTCAGGGCATACTCCGTTACAATTGAGGGTGGAAGTAATGCCAGTACTCTTCAAGAACCCATTCCACGAATTGGCCCGAGTCCTCTTCGCCAGGAGCAAACCATCAAAACTGGGCGATCGGATATGCCAGACTCGCAGCGGAGGTCGACGTCCACAGATGCTAGTTCGGCTACGTGGGCATATACCAAATATGCTATGTTGTTCTTCATTGCTTTGGTTGTTACATGGGTGCGTATGGCATAAGGCTTTGAAGTTCCTGCCGGCATTTTTCATACGCTGATTGCTCGACATCCTAGGTCCCTTCAACAATCAACAGGGTATACTCCCTGGCTCGTCCTAACGATTTCAACTTCAGTCTGAACTATGCATCCAGCTTTGTCCTCCCGCTTCAAGGCTTCTGGAATAGTCTTATTTATATTTCTATCTCGTGGCCAGCATTCAAATCCCTTTGGTTGGACCTACGTAGTCGCGTATGCTCGTGGCGCATACCCTGTTCAGTGAAAAATATACAACCATGTCATGTGCGACATGACTCTCAAAGCTCTGGTCCTGCTCTTCTGTTGAAGACTGAAACTGATGAGAACAGACGTCGGAGCTGGTTGGGATTAGATCCATCTAGTTAGGGCTTGGAGTTTGCTGATTCTTGATTTTGTCTATGTTTATCGCAACATACTCTCTTCACTTCGTCAATGTAGTTCATATATGTCTTTTGCAATCCATGACATCTGAGCTTAAGATTGCCCCCCAAATTAAGCAAATTTCCATTGTAATGGTTCGAAATATTAATCGATCTATACAACCACGTGACCGTCGCGTCGCGTTGAATCGAGTCTGTCCAACACCCAAGTCCAGATTCCCAAGAACCACAACAGTCTCCTGCACGCACTCTCACCATATAGGTATTCTGTTGCTCCTTCTCGATCCTCCGACTTTATTCCCGCTGAAAATAAATTCACCATGGCCGAATCCAATTCCCACCAACCGCCCGCCGCGTCGCCGTCCCCTCCCCCGCCAGCTCCAATTCCCCAAACTCCCGGTCTCCGCGCATCACGCTTGAACCAAGTTTTTGACCAGGCACTGGCACGCACGCTCCGAGCAAACTCGTATGCGAACTTTGCAAGCTGTTTCCCCACACCCGCGCGCCATGTCCCTGCCAGCTTGGAGGGTGTCTGGCGGCAGCTGAACGCGAAATTAGAAGCCAATGCGAAAGCCGAGTTTGATGATATTGTCGCGGAAAGGGAAGCGGTGGCGCATTTGAATGAACTTGATCGGCTAGTCAGCGACGCACGGGTTAGGAGGGAGCAGGGGGAGGAAAATGGCGAGGAGCAAGAAAGACAAGTGTACGCTGACTGGGTTTGATGTGATATTTTGATGATTTGTTCTAACGTGATTACTATACAGGCCACATACACTTGGCGCCGAAGATTTGTACAAAGCGCATCTTACACCCTATCTGCAGGAAGCACAGTCGACCCTCAATGCCAGGCTTGAGGCTACTCATGCAGAGAATGCGGAGCTCGCGCAGAGCGTACAAGCTCAGAGGCTGGAAATTGAGCGTCTATTGTCGCAGCTTGGATTGGTCGTTTCGGACATTGAGGGTGCGGCTACGGCAGCCACGCAATTCAGCAAACAGCATCACATTCGCCAAGACGCTATTTTAATGGATGAGGAGGCGAGGTCCCGTCCGGGACTATGAGGATGTTGTGGGAAATTGTTTCTATAATATTCATGAAATCAGGGCACTCAGTTCCCTGCCGTCAACCATTCCGTCTTCCACCATATCCTGCGCCACGGCTACCACCTGTTGAAGGACTGTTGTTTTCAGCTGGTCAAGTTTTGTGGTCTGACCCTCGATTGCTGCAACAATTGCCTCCTTGCAAGTTCCGTCACGCTCTTCTTCTACGGCACCTTCACGTCTGGCCAGAGCTGCTGCTCCACGGTAATACGTCTGAGCGTTACGCAGAAGCATGGCACCGTTCTGCTTCGCCATCGGATGATTCCAAGGCGCTCGGCCAAGGCGCCATCTGTGCATCTCCGCGTCTCCTCGACCGAGGTGGATCTTCGGCAGGTTATCCGCATCTGGGAGCTTGGTGGCAGCTGTTAAAGCGTCCAATGCGGTCGAAAGCGATTTCCAACGCACAGCCATCGCATTCTCAATCCCTTCGTCATCCTCGGATGGCGGGATGTCATTGAGCGCCTGGTTCAACGATATGAGCGCATCTGCCTTGCCGCACAATCCATCTGGGTCTGCGGATACATCTAGTTCTGGACCGAAAACTTGACCGAGCTCCTGCTGGTAGGTTTGGACATCAGTATGTCCGCCTCGGTAGAGCAAGTCATTCAAGGCACAGATAAACTTGGCTCGCGCCAAGGCCGCCTCATACTGCCTGTCTGAGCCTTCGGCATAAGCAGGCAACCGGGAGTGCACAAGCTCTGATGAGTATTCTTGCACCCAACCAACACCGCCCGCACCGGGGTTAGATGTCAACAAGTTACACAAAGTAGTCAAGGTTTCGAGTTGCGCAACCGCCGTGTCAACCAGTGTATTCTTCGTGACCGGCTCCACAATCATCGCCCACTGCTCCTGCTCCTCGCCGGACTCGGTCTGGGATGGTTCGGCGGGCTGTGGTACAGCCTCCGGCTCCGGTGCCGAGGGTGGTACATCCCCGGATTCCATCAGTTCGATCTCCTCTTGCATTTCCGTGTACTTCATCTCCTGCACCATCAGACAGCGCTGGAACAGCTCAATTGCCTCTTGCAGGTAGGTGCCCGCCTGCATGAGTTGGTCCTCATCGGGGTGCTTGGAGTTCGACATCGACTCGGCCAGACTCGTCAGCACCTGGCCCGAATTGAACAACACGTCAGCATTGTCCTGGCTGAGGACCAACGCCTCCCGATGCGATTGCAGCGCAACCTGCAGGAGCTCCCCCTGTGGTGCAGGTAACTGGGCCGCTAATTTGGGGTGCTGGGTAATTTCATATTGGACTCGTGCTCTAAATTATGTGTCAGTCAAAAACAAAGAATGTGCATTCTGATTCTGATTAAAATAGATTCCAAAACAACTAGTTTTAGTTTCGGTGTCCACTCTACGAGGGGGGTACGTACTTGTTATAAGCTAAGTCAAAAGTGCCGGGATGTTTTTGTAATCCCTCGTCGTAGTTAGCGATGGCCCGCATAAAGAACCGCATGGACTTGGCCGCGTCTCCGGCCCGCCATTTCTCGCCGGCTTCCTCTAGCTCGACGCCAGCTGGAGATATAATTAGTTTCGGAATTTGCTATCTGATTGGTTGCTTTTAAACACACCTGCGAGAAAATCATCTGCAGTCACAGGTGCCTATGTATCCAAATGTATGAGATGAGCTGTGTGGGGATCCATTCGCTACCGCATACCTGTTTTGAGGCAGCCTTTTTCTTTGTCTTTGTCTCTCGGAGAAAGGACTTTGGTTTAGGCATAGCTGCGGGAAGACTGTTGAATGAATTGAATGAGGATCGACAGTGATGGCTTTGAAGGTGAGGTAAATCCGGCAGAATCTACGCGGTGTGACTGTGAAGTACAAAGATACTACACAAAGCTGCTTTCACTTTTGATAATGGTGACTCAGATACTGGGTACGGAGGTAGTGTAAGACTGATTGATGTATGCCGTTGTCATATTATTGAACTATAAAACATGTGGGAAGAAAATCCTCCGAAACAGGCTGGTCCGACGTTGAGATCGGCATAGATGCCAAGAGTTAGGGGACGACCTTCGATGTAAGCGGTTTGGTTTCATTTGGTTTCATTTTGCTTTTCTTTTTTTAAGATGGCCAGATTGATATTTATGTTGCAAAAGGGGTATGTTGTGTTGCCGGCTCTGTGTCTGTGTACGGAGTGAAGGTGATACATATTGGGTCCCTTGCTGCTATAAGATGCAGTATATACTCCGTACAGGACGCTCCTCCAGTGTTGATACTAGAATGATAGCTTCAGCTAGTCTCTCGGTTCATCCTGAGGACATGACCACCGTACTTCCTACAACATAGACATACCGTAATCACTCCGAGTATCAGATGTAAAGTACTTCCCGAGATGATCGGCTCGCGTGGCGGCACGTGGCAACGATATTCCCGGCAAAGCTTTCTCTCTTGACATCACAGTTGGAGAAGAAAGCTTGAGGGAGATCAAGTCGACTTGTATGGTCATTGAGACGGTCTCCAAGTTTCAACCCAACCTCCGAATTGTTCTCAGACCGAAACTCTCCTCTTTATGCACAACTTACGATTACGTCGATCTTTCCAGCCATAAAAAAAAACCTTCCAACCCCCTTTCCCACGCCTTTCCCCACTGTCGACTTGACCCACCTGTTTCGTCCTCCCCTTCTCTATTTCTATCAGCAAGCCCTGCGCTGAATTGGTACTTTTGCGCCTGATTTCTTCCTTCCTATCCTCGTATGCTGTCGGAAGCCCGCAGAGTAACTTCGTGCGTATCCCTTACTGACGGCTCAGCCAACTCTGATCAGTGCTCGAGGCTTCAGGAATACTCGCTAACGGCTCAATTTTGCAGACATATCCTTTGAGATCTTCTCACATCTACAACTCAGAATCGTGCCCTCTCAGCGCGTCTTCTCGTAACTCCCTTGCCCATAAGAAATGGCCCGTCAGCCCTCTCTTGACTCTGAGCGTCCCATCATGGCTCAGTCGGTAAGAAAACCCCCTCTTTACCCCTCCATCTGATCTGCCCTGTTGTGGAGTCTCTGCGTTCACATGGTTAGCACTACACCAGTTCTAACTTCTCGCAGAACCGAACCTCCAAGCGATTCTCTTCCATCAGTGGAAGCCCCTCGGTGGCTGCCTCCGATCGCACAGACGGTACCCTGCCCAATGGCGATACCAGAATCGCCCACATCTCCCACCTTCACGATGGATTCACGCGCCTCGAGAACAAGCCTCTCAACAAGCAGCGATTCGTGCCTACCGAGGAGAAGTCGGACAACCTGAACAAGCTCGCCCTGGGCGCTAAGGTTGAGCGCGCCCTAGGCCGCAGAATGACTAGCCAGGATGCCGTCATGCGCAAGCCTCTTTCTGAGAAGTCCAAGGCGGGAACTGCTTCACCCTGAGGCTGAATCTACTGGTTGCGTGTAATCCTCACTACGTGGCTGACTGTCTCCGATTGAGAGCTTATTCCATCATTTGAGCTTCTAGACATGGCTCTCACGACTCATGTCTATGTTTTGTTATGTTTTTTTTTCCAGTTGAGCACTCTTTCATGTCCCATCATACCCCTCGTTTCTGTTTGTTTTTTGGGTCAGTTTGTGGCGTTTTGACTTGAGGAAATGCTCGTTGTCTCTTTCTTGGGTATGAACTTGTGGGCCTGGTCTTTTCTACTCTTTTCCTTGTTGCCTGGTTATGTATCTTGAATTATCACGAAACCCTTTTCTCCTTTTCACTTTTGCTTTGATATATATATACTCATTCTAGATTTTTGTGTCAATCGTGTCATTATCTGACATTATGCACGTATTGTTTGCGATTTGACCTGCGCTATTGATATATTCAGACAGAAACCGAGGTTCTTCGCCTTTCGAATAATCCAAATTCTTTAAACTGCATTCGGGACTACTACATAGGTACTCTGATCCTACAGCACCTACTTCATGTTATGAGTTCTGCCGGGCGGTGGCTACCTGCCAAGGCCACGCGAAACCCGCACGGAGTCTAAGAGAAGGAAGTCTTTTCTTGAAGGCGAATTCCCACAGCTTCATTCCATCTCTTTTACTTCCCATTTTCTACCCGACTTTCCCCCTCTACCATCGTCCAGACCCACATTTTCTCGATCTTCTTCATCTTCCTCTTCCGTCCTCCACATCTCCCTCTCCACGCGATCAGGACCGCACAAGAACTCTTTACCTGTTCGCTCTCACTTCAGCTATACTTTCCGCTTTTCGCAATCTTAAAGCGCCCTGGTTCATTTCTATTCTTCTCTTCTTTTCCTTTTATCCTCTTCAATTGCTTGCATTGGTGCTTGGTCCATTTCGCATTGTGAGTTTCGATACACATGTCCTGTTCGACCTTGGGATGAAGAATATCAAGACTAATAAGCCATCCAGTGAAGCGAGGAAACGAAGAATTTCATTTTTAGATCATCCATCGCCTACTTCTTCTTTTTTTTTCCAAAAAGAAGCGCCTCGGCTCTTATAGTCATATTCGCCATTTTCGCCGTGCTCGGTTACTTTTAATCTTATTTTCCACCCGAAACCGAAGATAAACCCCTCAATCCTACGCCATGGCCGATATGAACCAGGTTCCCGTCAATGGCAACTACCCTGCCCAGCACGGATATCCCGAATCCTACAACCATGCTTCTGCCACCATGAACACCGCGGCTAGCTTCCAGCCTGCCCAGTCCTCCACTCCTACTACTGTCACTCCTACCGACCAGCAGAAGAACGAGATCTCCAAGGATGAGGTGGGCTGGTATTTTGTCGAGCAATACTACACCACCATGAGCCGCAACCCCGACAAGCTTCACCTGTTCTACTCTCGCCGGTCTCAACTCGTCTTCGGTACTGAGGCCGAGTCTGTTCCTGTTGCTGTTGGTACTAAGGTGAGTTTAGTTTGATTTCATCACGGGTTGTGAACATCATCTAATCATGCACTCTACTTTTCTAGGATATCAACGAGAAGCTCAACTCCTTGAAGTTCCAGGACTGCAAGGTGCGCGTCCTGAATGTTGATTCTCAGGCCTCTTTCGACAACATCCTGGTCTCTGTCATTGGTGAGATCTCCAACAACTCCGAGCCATCCCGCAAGTTCGTCCAGACTTTCGTTCTTGCCGAGCAGCCTAACGGCTACTATGTGCTCAACGACATTTTCCGATACATGGCGGAAGATCTAGAGGAAGAGACCGAGCCCACTCCGGCACCTACTGCTGAAGCCCCCGAGGCCGTTGCTGAGGTTCCTTCTGAGGCTCAGGTTATTGACGATGTCGCTGCCTCCAAGGTTGATGAGAAGCTCGAGGAGGCCGAGGCCAACGGTCAGGTTGAAGAGACCAAGGAGGTCGCTCCCCAGACCAACGGCACCCCCGCCGAGGAGCAGGTCCCCACTCCCGCTCCTGCTCCCGCCGTCCCTGTTGAACTTGTGAACGACGAGAAGCCTGCCACCCCTGAGCCTTCTCCCGCTCCGGAGAAGGAGGAGATTCCTGAGAAGGAGACTGCCCCTACCCCCGCTGCTCCCAAGACCTGGGCCAACATTGCCACAACCTCTTTCGCTGCCAAGGCCGCTGCCGCTGCCAAGGCTTCGGCTGCTCAGGCTGCTCCGGCTGCTCCTGCTGCTCCTAAGACTGCTACTCCCGCTGCTCAGCCCAACCCCGCTGCTCAACCCGCTGCTGCCCCTGCTGCCCCCGCGGAGGCTGCCCGGTCCCCGGAGACCCCTTCCACCGATGCCGGATGGCAAACTGCTGGCCACGACCACAAGAAGTCGCAGCCCCGTGCCGGCGATGAGACCGTTCTCGCTTATATCAAGAATGTCAATGACAAGGTCGATGCTAGCCTGCTCAAGCAGACCCTGGCTCGTTTCGGCAAGCTGAAGTACTTCGACGTCAGCCGCCCCAAGAACTGCGCTTTTGTTGAATTCAACGAGCCCGCTGGCTATGCCGCTGCCGTTGCTGCCAACCCTCACCAGATTGGCAGTGAGCAGATTCTCGTTGAGGAGCGCCGCCCCCGTGGCAACGCCTACGGCAGCAACTTCCCCGCTGGTCGTGGTGGTGCCGGTCGTGGTCGCGGTGACCGTGCTGGCAGCCAGGGCCGTGGTGGCTTCCAGCGTGAGGGCCGTGGTGGTTTCACTCCCCGTGGCCGTGGTGGCAACGTTTCTGCCAAGGGTCGCAGCCAGGCCCAGGCTGCTTAAATAACTACACGATTCTGATGATCCTCTACGTTTTTCTTTCTCGCCCAGATGTCTCGTTGCAAATTCTTTCGCTATTCTTGCGGCTTGCCATTCCGGCTGATGATCTTCTCAGGATCTGTATTACTCTGATTTTGATTCCATTTTTCTTTTGCCCCGTCTCTTCCTAATGACATGTGTTACGTGACTATTGCCTCCCTCTTTTTTCCCGTCACAGTGCATATTAGCGGTTGGTCCGGGTTGGCTGGAAAAGTTGCGTCTCTTTCCTTTTCTCTGGGCACTTGTGTTTTGACCTGGCTTCTTTTTGCTGGGGTCAGGTTTCCATTTATTTGACCTCATGATGTTTTCCCCCTTCTTTTTTGCACCATATTTCTTTCTTTCTATGTCTTTCTGCCATGATCTGTTTCTTCTTCCCCTTGCTTTTCTTCCCTTCGAGACGTTATATCGCATTTTTCTTTCCTTTTTTTTAACTAGCATAGCAAACTTCAGGGTTTTACGGTGGTGCGCCATCCTGGTCTTTCTTGTATTTTGCTTTTTTGATTTCCTTGGCTATGGGAAGTTCTCAGTGGATTTTAATGAGATCTTCTCTGGGTGGGGGGACCTGGAACTGTATCATGGAGTAACGAGCCTACAAAATATGGATTCAAGACTTATGTATCTTTGTCCCTTGCTATATACTCCGTAGATGGACTACCGTAGACCACTAGCCACAGAGTGCCACTCCAGTGCCACTGCCAAGACTGGGGCTTGATAGATGAGTCATCTGGGGAAGATTCTAGAGTTCGCCTCAGGCACAGTGTACAACAGGCAAAGCAAGCAAAGAAGGGGGAAAATAGAGTGAAATTAGAGCTGAGACAGAGACTTGGAATCAAGACTTGACCCCAGAAGAGTCTAGAAGGAGAGCTGCAGCTAAGGTTGCCTGACCGACGAGGTGGAAGTTGCTGGATCGCCGTAGAAACTCTCCACCAGAAATTTTTGGAAACACAAAAGGAAACCATCGGCCCGCCCTTCTTTCTTCATCTCTCTCTCTGCTTTGGTCCCTCCCCCCAGAGCTTCGTTATTTGATCACTTTGCTTTTCTCTTTTTTGTAAGTTCCCTTCTCCCCTCCACTCCCCCACCGCTTCATTAGACTCTACATTGGCTTCCTGCATCTCTGCATCTGCCCCAATTGCCAGAATTTGCCATCTCTAACTCACTTCTCTATCAGATTCACACACCGCCAATATGTCGGAGACTTTCGAGTTCCAGGCTGAGATCTCTCAGCTGCTCTCGCTGATCATTAACACTGTCTACTCCAACAAGGAAATTTTCCTTCGTGAGTTGATCTCCAACGCCTCCGATGCTCTCGACAAGATCCGCTATGAGGCTCTCTCCGACCCCTCTAAGCTCGATTCCAACAAGGATCTGCGCATCGACATCATCCCCGACTTGGAGAACAAGACCCTTACCATCCGTGATACCGGTATTGGTATGACCAAGGCTGTAAGTTTCTGCTCTCAGAGTTCTTCCGATCGCCCTTCTTGATCCATGCAGTAATCTAACATCTATTCTTCTAGGACCTGATCAACAACCTTGGAACAATTGCCCGCTCTGGCACCAAGCAGTTCATGGAGGCTCTGTCCGCTGGTGCTGACATCTCCATGATCGGCCAGTTCGGTGTCGGTTTCTACTCTGCTTACCTCGTTGCTGACCGTGTCACCTTTGTGTCCAAGCACAACGATGATGAGCAGTACGTCTGGGAGTCCGCCGCCGGTGGTACTTTCACCCTGAAGGAGGACACCGAGGGCGAGCAGCTCGGCCGTGGCTCCAAGATCATCCTCCACTTGAAGGATGAGCAGATGGACTACCTCAACGAGGCCCGCATCAAGGAGGTTGTTCGCAAGCACTCCGAGTTCATCTCCTACCCCATCTACCTTCACGTCCTGAAGGAGACTGAGACCGAGGTCCCCGATGAGGAGGCCGAGGAGACCACTGAGGAGGGTGACGAGAAGAAGCCCAAGGTCGAGGAGGTCGATGAGGAGGAGGAAAAGAAGGAGAAGAAGACCAAGACCGTCAAGGAGTCCAAGATCGAGGAGGAGGAGCTTAACAAGACCAAGCCCATCTGGACTCGCAACCCCACTGACATTACCACTGAGGAGTACGCCTCCTTCTACAAGTCTCTCTCCAACGACTGGGAGGACCACCTCGGTGTCAAGCACTTCTCCGTTGAGGGTCAGCTTGAGTTCCGCGCCATCCTCTTCGTTCCCAAGCGCGCTCCCTTCGACCTGTTCGAGACCAAGAAGACCAAGAACAACATCAAGCTCTACGTTCGCCGTGTCTTCATCACTGACGATGCTACTGACCTCATTCCTGAGTGGCTCAGCTTCGTCAAGGGTGTCGTTGACTCCGAGGACCTTCCCCTCAACCTGTCCCGTGAGACTCTCCAGCAGAACAAGATCATGAAGGTCATCAAGAAGAACATCGTCAAGAAGACCCTTGAGCTCTTCACTGAGATCTCTGAGGACCGTGAGCAGTTCGACAAGTTCTACCAGGCCTTCAGCAAGAACATCAAGCTTGGTATCCACGAGGACGCCCAGAACCGCCCCACTCTGGCCAAGCTCCTCCGCTACCAGTCCACCAAGTCCGGTGATGAGCAGACCTCCCTCGCCGACTACATCACTCGCATGCCCGAGCACCAGAAGAACATGTACTACATCACTGGCGAGTCCATCAAGGCTGTTGCCAACTCTCCCTTCCTGGACACCCTCAAGCAGAAGAACTTCGAGGTTCTGTTCCTGGTTGACCCCATTGATGAGTACGCCTTCACCCAGCTGAAGGAGTACGACGGCAAGAAGCTCGTCGATATCACCAAGGACTTCGAGCTTGAGGAGACCGATGAGGAGAAGGCCGAGCGTGAGGCTGAGGAGAAGGAGTACGAGGAGCTCGCCAAGGCTCTCAAGAACGTTCTCGGCGACAAGGTCGAGAAGGTTGTTGTCTCCCACAAGCTGGTTGGCTCCCCCTGCGCCATCCGTACCGGCCAGTTCGGTTGGTCCGCCAACATGGAGCGTATCATGAAGGCCCAGGCCCTCCGTGACACCTCCATGTCCTCCTACATGTCCTCCAAGAAGACCTTCGAGATCTCCCCCAAGTCCCCCATCATCAAGGAGCTCAAGAAGAAGGTCGAGGCTGATGGTGAGAACGACCGCACCGTCAAGTCCATCACCCAGCTGCTCTTCGAGACCTCCCTGCTGGTCTCTGGCTTCACCATCGAGGAGCCCGCCAGCTTCTCCGAGCGCATTCACAAGCTCGTCTCCCTTGGCCTGAACATCGACGAGGATGCCGATGTCACTCCCGCCACCGAGGCTGCTGCTCCCGCCGAGGCCACCGGCGAGAGCACCATGGAGGAGGTTGACTAGATTATTTCGCTCAACTCTTTCGCTCTTTCTAATTTTTAAGTCTTACGGGATATGGGAAACGGGATACGACCCTCTGTCATGTTTATTTTTTTTACTTTAGGTTTCAAAATGAGAACCAATATCTTTCTAATATCTTTTGATCGGTAACCAGTAGTTTACTCAAGCACATGTAGACTGTACTCTGCGGGCTAATTCTAGTCTTGACATTGTGCCCAGGGCTCAACTCGTGAATTATGCAGCCTGCACTTTCATATTATCATCTAATGCCTCTGTCCCTCTGTCTCTCGAACAAGATTTACAACATACTAGCCCTTACTATAGCACAATATCCTCATCTCTCCTATATCAACAACCACTGAAATAAATTCCAAATGTCACAAAATTGTTCAATATCAAATGAAAAATTTCTCCTCCCACCTTCCACAAACCACCCACCTTTTGTCATTGACACCACACCTAACTGTACAACATCCTTCACAAAAGACATTCCTGGATGATTTGGACCTACTAAATCTAGCACTTTATGCAATAATATACATATCCAAGACTGCAAAACATACCATATCACTTGGGCGCGTAACTCAGTGGTAGAGTGTTCGCTTTGCATGCGAAAAGTCCGGTGTTCGATCCACCGCCCGTCCAATTCTTTTTGCTCGTATCATTTTTTCCCTGAGGAATATTGTTGCAATATAATTTATGTTTCAAAGTCCTTTCCTTACATTATTTACCTAGATTATGGGGGACATGGACGTCTTCTGGTTGAGCATGGTTATATCTCATTCAAAATGAATGTACTTGATGCGATAAAAGAGTTGGTAACAAGGAGACTAACGGAGATATATAGCTTTGCATGTAAGCTTGGCATAATCTGTGATCCAGTTGTATTTCTTCGGGAGGAGGTTGGAGGAAAACCAGTGATATTGGTAGTTGACAAAGGAAGAAACTATCAAGATACTCAGTCTAAACAACCCAGGTGGCAGCCTGAACTCCAAGGCCCTCAAAAGTATTCAAAAACCAACTAACTAACCATCCATACAATGACTAAATCTCAATATCAGGGTAATGGATATTCCTATGTCACAGTAGTTGATACTGTATCATCAAGGAAGGAAGACACACGATATGCCTGATGCATCAGGTGTTGAACCCAGTCTGCGAGATACCACCGTTCCAGTCCATGAAAATGCTCGGCTTGAACAAGAAGAAACCGTCCCCCGGCCCGAGAAACTTGTCACCAGAATGTAGGTCAATTCTGCTGTCTGTCCTCGGAGTTTCTCGCCTTCCACCCAAAAGTCCGTTTGCACCACATGAATCCTCTGCGCAGGTCGATAGAGAACTTGGGTCGCTTTCCCTTTAGCAACTTTCGAAACATGGAGAAAGGTCGCGTCCACTTGAATCGTGGCTTAGACTGAGGCTCATCCGTCTCGGAGTATTCGACCTCGTAAACGCTCGGGCTTTGATCGACGGTGGCTGACAATTGAGCTGCTAGCTCGAGCACAGCGAAGATCATCAGTAGCATGGTGCGACCTGCTTTGGTACTCAGCAAATGTAATCTTCTTGCCGTTCGAGTGCGTGGGGATGTGATGAAACATACATATGTATTTTAGGATGCTAGCAGCAGCCATCATAAAATACAGCGCTTCGACAGTGGGCTGTCTGACCTGGGTATGTAGAACAAAGACTATTACACGAGGGTTAGTATGCTTACTGCCTATTCTGACTATCTGAAAATTCTGTACTTTCTTACTTTGAATAAGGTTGATCTGTGTTCCATCGCAGTTGTTGTTGTATTGAGTTGCACTACCAGAAGCCAGGTTCAGCGAGCCCTGGGCTATCCCGGCACGGGGTAACAAAGGTAACGGCATATTGAACTCAAGCACATGGAGACGGCACGACCAGAATAGAATGAGAATAGAACCTTTGCAGTGAAGATACATGATGGGACTGTTATATAAGCTGACACGCATATATCCGCTCGTCAGTGGCGCTTTTTTCTGCACTCGAGTTTACCCTACAGTGATGGCGCATGATCAGAAATAACCCAGACAGACGTACCTGCATAGCAGGTAGCCAATCGGTCGTGGCCATCAAGAATGAGCGAGAGAGAGAGATGGATATGTATGTTTTTTTTTTCTCCACCTACGCTAGATCTAACTTCGTTTGTGAGTCTCAGCGGAAACCAATCAATGGCTTCAATTCTCCTTGGAGTAAATGGACGTCTTTGGGTCGGTGAACAACAAGAACCAATCTCCTTCGCCGTAGCCCGGGTATGCCTTGGCATTTCTGCTCCCCAGGAGAGCGAGTGACCGACTTTAAATATCGGGGTTTCTTGACAACTGTTCACTGCGTTGGCTTAGATTACTGCAATCTCGTCATCTGATATTCAAACGCCTGGGCAAAGCGGAGGAAGAGCTATTCAGAGCCGCGTAGTGAGTGATGCTAACAGGGAAGACACCAATCGAAGAATAGGAAGGCGAGAACACATGACTCCTGTGGCTGGGGCTACGAATCAATACAGCTATGTTGTTGTAGAGAAGTCCGTTGAAGGAGGCTGTGAGAGTGAGGCTAGCAATAGTGACACCAGGAGACAAAGACGTGGAGTACGGGTCAATACCACAGGGCTGTTACGTGGAAGCCTATCTCCGGTAGAGCGATAGAGCCAATCCGATGACGGAGTATTCGGCACTAGCACATTGGAACCAGCACATTGGAAATAGCAGCGTTGGGATCGGAAAGGGAAAAAAAGCCGGGTGGGAACTAGGACGTGGACAAGGTCGGAGTACTCCGTAATACCTTGAAATAGAGACGTAAGCGCCAAGGGAGCGTGAAATTCATGAAAATACTGAATGATCCTCTAAAGGTGTAAAATGAAAGCTCGAAATAATATAGTTACAACAGTGACTCGACCTCAAAATTGGCAAAATGCACTGTATACTGATAGCGCATGGAAATGTTTGGGCGAGATCAAGTCCGCTTCCCACTACTCTGGTTGCGCAAAGAGCCAATATCGTCACAACAATATTTCCTCTAAGAGGTCTGATCCCCCCTGGAAGTTATTGGGATTATTTTTGTGTCGATGAATACACAAATCTGGTTCGATTTCAGGGGAAGAACAGGGAGGCTATGATATCTGCCCGGCGCCAAAAGTGCTACTCACACAGGGGTGTGACTAGGAGTCTGCGGTTGCCCTAAAGAGGCAACCTGAAGCTACCCGGGTATTTGGGTGTGCTGAGGAATAATTCCTCTCAAGCTTGGCACTCAGTATTTTTTTAGTTGCCACAAAGACAAAACGCCAAAAAAAAGCCAGATGGCTGAGATTAGGAAAATGGCCCTGGAAACTAAGACATAAAGGGGTAGAAGGAGATGGCAATGAACTCCTGGTACAAAGTAGTTAGCGATGTTAGTTGGGGGTACTCCGCACAAAGTCCCACATATATATTATGCATATGCATATCAAATCTTCAACCAATGAACATAAAAGATCTACAGCTCTATAATGCCGAGGTAGAACAAGCACATTGGCACTGCCACCTCATTAGCTGGGCATCAAAGATCCCCCTTCCGATTTGAAATACACCCAACAGTCTATCGAATATCGGAAACTTTATCGACACGTACGAGCTTATATCCAAGACTTTCAGTACCGTCAAACCGTGGAGTCTTGAAGACAAAAATTGTATATGACATTGGACACCAGTGAAATCGTTGTACGCTAGGGTATATAAATCTACAGAGAGTGAAATAGAATACACTACCCCTCAGATTATTGCTCACTCGTTTCTGTATATAGATATCGCTAACACCATTAATCCTGCATTATGGTCAGAGCCACAGAGTTGAAATTATATGTTCTCTAACAGACGGGGTTCATGTATTAAATGCCGTCAAATGAAGGAGATTGCCGGCGTCGAAGCCTGGCTCAAATGGAGAACGATCTTGAAGTCTGCATTAAGAGCCACTGTAGCAACCTTGAAGACGATTAAATACCTATGCACCGACCTATTTTCTCATCTCATTTCTCCATGCAATATATACATGTAGGCCATTCATGCCATCAAATTGAACCCAAAACAGTCACAATCTATTTCTCGAAGACGAATCCAATAATAGACAATCTTTTGTTGCAATGAAATGATATGCTGAAATGGAAGCCTAACAGGAAGGTTGGCTTTGAGAACACAAACGAAGTCAATAGCAGATTGGTCACACATATAGTGTTGATTACTTGGAATGATGTGTCGGAGTTAACTGAAAGCCATGGATGGTGCCATTGAATTGATAGCCAGTGCCGTTGTTGTTATTTTGTACACCGGGGCCAGTATTCGTCTGTACCCAGCCTTCGCCGGAGTTGTTTACAAAGAACATCGAGCCTCGGTCCTTCTGAAGTAGCTGGGGCTCCAAAATCCAAGGAGTTTCGATATTGTGCTCATTTGAATTGAACTGTTTTTCCTCAATGGCAGGTGACTGTGCCGCACTATTTGAAAATGTTAGCCAACGTCTGTATGGATTTTCAATCCAGTGTGTCCTACATGATCTGTGACTCCCATCGCTTGAGTTCACCAAGTAATCTTTTGTAACCGTTCTCTTGATCAGAACCGAACCTAACCATATCCCTATGATTGGCATGTATGCTGATCGAATTATACCCATCGAGGGTTGCTGATTCTTTGCCCACCACTATACTGCCCATTACTAGAGGTAATTCCTCAAAGAAAGATGTTACTTCAAGATTTCGGCCAGATTCACGTAATTCACGAACCATTGCCCAGAAGTCCACTTGAAGCGACTTCAAAAGCTGGTTCTCGGTTTCCAGTACTGCTAGCAAGGACGTATTGGTTGACTTGATAACTCCCAGACTTTTCGCTGGGATTTTGGCCCAGTCGGCTATCCAAGACCCTTTATGGGGTGTTCCCATGAAGATGATACCTTTGGTGGACAGAAAGATGTCCTGAAGATGGGACTCTGGATTATTCCGAGAAAGCAGGATTGCCTTTTTGCAAACCAGACCCCCGAGACTATGCGCGACGAAAATTAAGGGTCGTGATAATGCGTTACAAGCAGCCCTATTTGCTACCAAATCGTTGACCATATTGGTGGCATGGTCAGCGAGCTTGTTCGATGACGTGGCGGATCGTCGTACAACGTAGGCATCATAGCCGTAGGTCAATATCCGAGCTCGTGGAATCTGAGTAGGAAGCAGAGTCTGAGGCCAAGGTGCTAACTGGCCATCTGGTGTCCATGTATTCTGTCGATTTCCTGTCAAGCCATGGATAAAACAAATATCCACGACTGCTTTGGGGCCATCATAGAGAACCTCAACCCCATCGGGGAAAACGCAACCTGGTACAAGAGGATCTTGTGACGCAGATGCCTCTGTACCCGGTAAAGAATTATTGCATCGTGGATCGGGCTCGACGTGGCTTGTCGAGGGCTTTGATTGGGACCCAATGGGATTCCACTTCAGCCAAGCTGAGAGACTTCTAATTTTGTGCATCCTGAAATACGAGATATAGAATCTTCTCGAAGAATATCCCGATGACTCTAACTCAAGCGACGTATGTAGATCATTTGAGTCTGGAAAAGCGTAAGTTACCGAGGTAGCTAGATATGTGAGCGTTAGCCGCGCCTTTTTTTTGATCCCTGGGAGGGATTCTTATTAAACGAGAGAAAAAGCAAGCAACAGGAAGTGGTGTGACACCGATGGAGGGGTAACGGAAAACAAATCAGCAGACAAGTTTGAGTCAGTTCTGATCCTTGTAAATAAGCGCATCACTTTCGAAGAGAAAATCGCAAGCCGAGGCGTTTGGGAGATAGGGATGCGCCACAATGGGAAATATCATGAGAAGCGATCCTGATGAAAAAGAAAAACACCATAGATTTGCGATAGAACTCTCGGGTCCTTTCAGGGTGCAGTGTTTAATCTCGGGCATCACAGCTGGGCATCCTGATCGGTGAACTTCAGCGGCCAATGAAAAGATGGAACTCGCCAGCCCCGGAATATTCGGTTGGCCCTTAAATTACCACGTCAAGAAGTCCTGTGCACGAGTCAGTCTCATCACAGTATGGAGTACCAAATACGGAGAAACCGCCGTGTAGTGTCTTGAACATACATGTGGGTGGTAGGGATCCATACCCTTGAGCGAAGGAGGTGTGGAAGCTGTGCCCAGTCTGCTGAGAGCAACTGCTACCGGCTCTCGTATATCCAATATATTGCATGCAGGAGAGATGGTAAGGCCGCGATTCAATACTATACTCTACATGAGGCTCTTTGCCCAACAATCATTATAACTAGTCATGTTGAAGGCACCTTCTACTACTACCTCCGTTACATTTCTTACACCCGGTTATATTTCACATCATCTCTCGAAAAACTCTGGCCATCTCATCTGATAAGATTTGATCATGTCATCTACCGACACCAAACGCAATCATGTTTTTAACAATACCATCAGCGCCTGTAAAACGATACAGGAACGCAGCTCTGCATGCAGGACAGGGAATTCTCCCCTAATCCCAAGCAAAGTAGCCAACTCAAATGCCCTGGCCTTGAAGATCTTCACAGCTTGCCAGCAAAATCAAAGCAATGTCCAGATGGACCTTCAGTCCTCCCAAAATGTCATTTCCACCATGAAGAGCTGCGAAAAGAAAGCTACACGACTGAGCGAGCAGTTCCACAATGCACTGACCTGTTCAGATGTACAGGAACAGTACCAAACCGTTGCGCGTCCTATGATCGAGATCCTCAGCTCTGCAATCAAAATCGCGACAGAGACACCTTATACGAGATTCGTGGGATCACAAGTGAACGAACTAAGGAAAATGCTGGATGAATTGGAGGCGTCATCGTCAGAGCCCCGATTCTCAAACTTCACCACCAACTCCGGAAATGGCATTATGAATTCGAACACTGGGACTGGGACTCAGAATAACAATAATAGTGGTGGAATACAAGTCAATAGTCAGAACATGCGCGGATTGAACTTCCAAAAATAGTCCACAGCGACATATGTGGACATACCAAATCATCTACTTTGCAGAACTTGCATGCTAGTAATGTCAGCCAGCATACATTACTGTATAGAAGTCATGAGTCTCACTTTCTGACAGTTGCTTCTACATGACATTCGAACAGCATGCCTTTCTTCCCGACCCCGACAATCTTACCCAGACCATGCTGACATTTGCTCCATCATGGGGCAATCATCAGTATTGGTGTTGCAGGGCCCGCCATTCCCGATTTATGTGGCAGCGTTGCGGCGGATTAGGAAGGTCATAGAGGTAGTTGATTTTACGGTCCAATTTGACCTCTTTTTTCTTTTTACACTTGCTACATATTTTGATTTGTCTTAAAACATAGTACATCCGACCATAGGGTGTGGAAAACAGGGCTTCCCGTCCGCTCAGCCGTACTTAAGCCACATATTCTGCACAGTCAATAGTTAATGCGACTTGAGCACCTAAGCGGCACTTTAGGGTGAGTACAGGTGATATGGGTGAGAAGTCTCGATACTGGGGTGACAGAGGTGAGAACGGGTGACAATTCTCACCCTTGGGGGCCAACTCATTGTGAAAACACTTGCCCCCCCCCCCCAAAAGGACATAAATTAACCCCTAGGGCCCTTCGCTCGCTCTGTTATAATTTAATTTGACTTTGAAAATATGTTCTCCAAATAGAATACCCAAAAAGCACTCTAGGAGCAGATTCAAAATAATACAATATGATATGGATGATAACGATATCTGCTTTGAAGAACACGACGTTGATCAAATCGTTTGATTGAAGGTATTGACGTATGTTTTAGGCTGCGTGCTCGTCGTTGGGACTAGACTTGCTCGATATCAGAAATATATTGAATGAATGCCATGACGATGCTTAAGCCTCGGTTTTGATCGTCACGAACAACGCTCATCCTACAACAAAAAGTAGATATTGAAAGATTTTGGAGAACGCAGGTCACATGTTTCACCATCTTATTCTCCCTTAATTTCTTCTGGTGTCAAATTTGTCCATAGTAAAACTAACGTTTCAAAGGTATATGTGCCATCAAGCGTTTCTCCAAAACATGAATCTTGGAATAGAGTATTAGTTCCAAATGTCGGCGCGTCTCGTTGGGCCGATAAGGATAATACTATCTACTACTATAAGCTAATATCTATAATACCAGAAAAATATAACTATTGTAATGGGGAAACTGCGCCACCATTGCATATGCGCTACTGTCAAAGGAATGGCATATTTATTCCTTGATTCCTATCCATCGGCTCCTTCGCCGGTCCTTGATATGATCCTTGTTTTATTATTTGCCATTGTCTATTGATACATTCGAGAATATTAGAGGGCTAACAGTGGATATATTGACACTGATAGAGTAGATTGCGTAAAAGACTAAGCAAAAAGCTATGGATTTCAAAAGACGACAGAGGAAAGGGGATGGCAGAGCCATGATGATAAGAATACAGGCCAGCAATAGTCAAAATTAAAGGCACATGGCGAGAAGTCAGCAAATGCTGTCAAAGGAGTACAGCGGAGTTATCAGCATACTCTGACAGAAAAAGCAAAGAACCATCAAGGAAGATGCAGAGAAACGGAGTTATTCAGCCTGAGCTTCATCGACTCGACGACATCTGGCATATTCAAAACTACTCCGATGCGGTTTCCCTCGTGGATCACATCAGCAAATAGTATTCCTGCAACATCTCTGTCGGCAGAGATCACGAAGCTGCCAGAATCGCCATCCTCCAGGAAATCGCCATCCACACCCATGATAACATATTCTTCGGTGATATGGGTTGCCATTGATATTTCAGCGCCATCGATTTCATATCGTGGCCCTTCCCACTGACAGACGCTTTTCGCACCATTACAGATGCCCCCAGTCACCTCCTTGGTACGACCTTTCTTGAAGTAGTACTCATCAGTCTGTAGTTCACCAAACTGTGTGATAGAGCTATTAGGCCGGGGAAGAAAGGTTGCAGATCCACCAGATAGGAGATTAGTCGACGTGGGCCTCTGCTTCCGCGGGATGTCAGGTACTATGTTCGGGCGGAAGTACCGTTGCTGGGCTTCGGTTGTAAGCTCGACGAATGCCCAATCAAGGAACCGTTTGCCATGTACCAATAGTCCTGATGCAAATCTGACTTTGCCGAGAACGTATGGCATAGACTTCACAACATTTTGTGTCTGGATCAGACTAGCGTCGGCGACTTCGAGGTCCTGGAGCCGCTGCTGAGAGGCTTCTCTGGGTTCTTCTCCGGCGAGAAGCCGCAGCTCAATGGTCTCTTCGATCCGAGCCTTCTGGGATGCGAGGCTTTCTCTGTGGTGCTGAATATCCGCGAGTGTACGGTCTCGGTCCATCTGGGCGATAGACTCGATGATGGTTGCATTTTGGTCGTTAGGGGGGAAATTGGCGGAAATTCCAGTGCGATCAACCTCATCGCGGAAGGGAGTGTGTGCTGTTGGTCTCACAACATGGTAGTTAGTTAGAAACCCAAAATAGGCCCGGTCGTCATATCTTAGTTCAACAAAACCGCCCAGAGTTCCAGCAGTCTGATCACCGCTGATTCCAATTGAATCACCCATCGCCACCCAATCTCTGTCATCAAACTGATCTCTGAATGAGATGGAAGGATCATGTTTCAGGAGATTAAGGGTTCCCGGCAGAAACTCCACGTCAACAAGCAGAGCTGACACCTTCAGTGAAAGTTGTCCGATGATCCGGGCCCGGATTTCGTACCAGTTGGCAATGAGTAGTGGCTGGACGAAAATCACAATTCCAGGTCGCGCCGAGCGAATGTCAGGGCCACCGACGTTGAACGGGCAAATCATTTGCCAGTTCTCCCCCACTGCAGAACTCATCGTTTCCACAATACCGTGCTTGAGCGTTTGAAAGGCGGAAACCACTGCACTTGTTGAGGCAATGGGATACAGATGAGGTGGAGAGAAGTGGTCTCCGTTGAGAACCTCGACGTGCACATTCGTAAGGGAATTCTTATGAAGCAGCTTGACAAGGCTGTCTTTGATAGGCCCTAAGCGGATGAAGGTTGACCCATCACCTGACACCGTAACGCGCAGCAAAAAGAAATAGCTGCCTGTAACTCGTGCTTTCAGGGTGTGGTGGAAAGATTCTGTGGGTATCCGGTGTTGACTGAGGATTGCGTCGATCTCAGGCCGAAGATGTCGTGTTGGATTTTCTTCTGCAGTGAGAAATTCGGTCTTCATTTCTGAGTTGTCATGTCCGTGGAATGTGTTGCTCCGAAAGGGGTCTGTGCGATAAAGGAACTCCTCTAGCCTCATTTCACCTTCATTGTCCTCTGACTCCCTCAGAAGCCGACGCCTCTTCCGCGGGCTTGGCGGGCCCGAAGAGGCGGGACTTGGAAACTCGTGGGGCTTGTAAGTAGGCATTCTGATCTGAAAGAAAACAAATGGATGAACTGGATATCTCTGCTGATGAAGTTGGGAGAGGAAAAAAAGAAAAGAGAAAAGAGTTGACTGGGCTTCTAAGGTGAATTTTAGCTTTTCGGACCGTTCCTCAGTAGGGCGTAGGGCGGCCTAGGCATGCGTCCACCAGATGACATATAGACATGTGAGCTGTTTACCCGTTCAGATGTCGGCAACCTCCCGACTATTGACCGCACATAAGCCACACGCCGGTGAGTTAGTAGTTGGGTGACCACCAGCGAATCCTCACTGTTGTATGTTTTTTTTTTTATCTATTTTGTTTATAAATCTGTGTGTTTAAGATCTTAAGGATCGGCTAGTCTTTTCCTATAGGGTGTGGTGATAGGACGAGAGACCCGAATGGAGGAGAGCGGATTCATAAACGCCGTTGTTTAATAAGATCCGGTAACTTTTGATATTCATTTAGTTATATAAAGTTCTAAGGCTTATAATATCTGTAACAGAATAAGATGATAGGTATTTATCTGAACTAAAAGCAAATAAAGAAGAATCACTATAATACATGGAATAAGCAAAGAGAGAGGCGGGCGAGGATAAGGCTATATAAGCTATGATATATGTATATAGAAAACTGACCACTATAATTGTAAACTGAACCTTACGAGATTCGCGATCAAAACCAGTTAAAATGAGGGTCCATACAAAGTAACGGAGAGAGAAATATTCCAGGTCTAATTGACCAACTGAAGGAACAAAGGCAGAAACTACCTATAAGAAAGTCATTTATAAAAGAGCAACCACAGGTTAAACAACTTCAGTCCTGTCATGATATCCTATTCTATTCAAGAGTTTGGTCAAACGAACTTGATAGAGGTATATCAAGAAGAGACCTTTCAAGCTTTAGAATATCATAATAAGCCCGCTTCAGAAAATACTGCCAGGCCACTGTTCCTGGATCAGAGTTACAGTACTCGCACAAGGCTGCAAGCTAGTAGCACCTAGCTCTGACGTCCAATCTAGCAAGATCTGGTGCATTGAATATTCGAAGCCCCCAAACCCGTTCTCGCGCTTTTTTGGTGATTTTCTCTTATCTCGCTCTTCGTCTGAGATGCAGACATCAGAGGAGATAACTAATTTGCTGTTTTTAACGGGTAAGGGTTATCTTGGGACAAGTGTTGGTTTGATCCAGCTCAGAAATGACACATCGGAAAGGTGGGATGCGGGACTGGAGTTATTAGACCACCTCAATGTATGTATTTGACCAATGGATGTGCTATGGAAAAACCACTGTTATTTTGGCTACCTCCGGGGTTCCCGCACTCACGTTGTGGTGCGCAAGGTGACCAATTTGCCATCGGGCTCGGGAATGGTCCCATTTTGAGCATGAAAATTGATCGGAAATCCTTATGTCGTCACTCAAATGAGATTTGTTTCTGTATGCCTGTCAATACTTTCTTATGCTTATTATGTCGAAAGAGGTAGCTTTAAAGTTGCAACCGGGATATATACAAGCTTAGGTGATTAGAATTCATGAATTATGGTAGAAATGCGAATAGTCACTACCTTATAAGGCCAGTGTCTTTAGTTGTCACATCCCCAGAGAGAGAGAAGCATATAATTTCTTGACAGACACTGTAAACGTGATGTTCACATCACTATAAAGCCCTCCTTCACGCCGACTTCAACGGGAGAAAACAACATGGCTACTACATTGATACATTTCGAAGGGTCATCTCAACATAATCCAACACTACACTTGACATGTCCTGGACGGATGTTGATAAAGATAAACTAACTAGATCGGAGGCCAAAACAAAAACAAAAACATACAACAGTGAGGATTCGCTGGTGGTCACCCACCCAACTACTAACTCACCGGCGTGTGGCTTAAGTACGGCTGAGCGGACGGGAAGCCCTGTTTTCCACACCCTGTGGTCGTATGTACAAGATTAGGAGAAAGAAAAGATTACATAGTAACAATAAAAAAAGGTGGTTGTGAGGTTGCGTTGTGGAGTAAGTGAGTGGGTGTTGATTGACCATTTTGGCGCTGGGGTAAAAGGCCGTGATTCTCTCCCCGCCGCGTATCCATTGCAAAGATTGCAAGTATGAGATTTCTGATGAGCTGCATAGAATCACGACCTGCTGTTTCTGAAAAGCTTCTGCCTGATATTGCAAGGACTTTGTCTCCTGGTGAACTTTGTGGCGTACCATCGGTGAGATTTAGTCCTTTCTTTGCTCACTTCCTTCAACGAATGACTGAGCAATAGACATTGACTGGCCTATGTGGTAGCGTCAAAGAACTCCTGGATAGGTGGACCCGGGCTGAGAATTCCCTCACCAGAAGATACCGTAGCAGCTCACGCTTATGAATGTCCGACTGAGAGTAGTGAATCGCTATATCGGCATAAACAGGCCGGTATAGAATCAGAGGACCTAGATTTTTCAACATCAAATTTGCCGTTATATTGAAAGAAAAGAAACCCCTCTATTGGAGTTGCCAAGAGCAAGAACAATGCCCTTCAGTGCCAGGCGTGTTATTCGGTATTCCACAGGAAGCCACAGTCTTCTTTCGCCCTGGTAATACAACCACTGAGAATCTTGGATAGATACGCCAAAGTTCCTTTCAGACCACACAAAGTCAGAATGGCCCATTAAGGTTTCACACGACATCTCTGAGGTAAGATTCCAAATCTTGGTGGATTTATCACAAGAGCTCGATGCCAATAGCTCACCGTTAGGCGAAAAAGCGACATGCTTAACCAGAGCTGAGTGGCCTTCGAGTGTGTTGTGCAGTGCACCTGTCTTGGAGTCCCAGAGCTTGACAGTTCCGTCACCAGAGCCAGATGCCAGTAGTTGACCATCAGGTGAAAAGTCAATAGACATAACTTTCTTCACATGGCCCTTTAGATGAAGAACACAAGTGCCTGTATCGCAATCCCAGACTATGATAGTCTTATCATCAGATCCAGATGCCAATAGCTTGCCACTAGGCGAAAAGGTGATAATGTTGATTTGAGCACAGTGGCCTACCAGGTTTCGAGCTGTTTCATGGAAGTTTAACGGCCAGATTTTGACAGTCTTGTCACAAGATCCAGAGGCTAATGAGCACCCATTAGGCGAGAAAGCGACAGCGCTGACTGAAGCATGGTGGCCCTCCAGCGTTTCGTGCAGTGTAAGTGTTTCAAGATCCCAGAGCTTGATGGTTTTATCATGCGAACCAGATGCCAGAAGTTGGCCATCGAGATCAGATGAAGCCGCTACACAATTAATCTGATCAGAATGGCCGTCGAGTGTCTTCAATAGCCTGCCTGTGGTGGAATTCCATATTTCCACAATTCGACTACCAGAGCAAGATGCTAGCATCTGACCATCAGCTGAGAAGACGAGGGCAGACAGATGGCCGTAATGGCCTTTTTGGGTAAGATGTTCCACCCCGATCATACCAAGATCCCATAGCTTGATTGAGTGATCGTTAGAGCTAGATGCTAGCAGTTGAGCGTCACGATCAGGCGAGAAAGCGACAGATTTGACCTGTTCAGAATGGCCATTTAGAGTCCAAATCAGCTCGCCCGTCTTGTAATTCCATATCTTGATGGTCTTGTCTTGAGAGCCAGACACTAATAGCTGATTGTTAGTGTCAGGTGAGAAGGCAACACAGTTGACTTGGCCGGAATGGCCTGGGAGAGTCCGCTCTAGACTTGGTTTGCTACAGTCCCAGATCTTGATAGTCTTGTCGCGAGAGCCTGAGGCAAGTAGATGATTATCATGGCCAAGTGAAAAGGCAACAGAGGTAAAAGAACTAGAATGACAAAGGGTATGGAGTCTCGCGCCTGTGATATAATCCCAGAGAATGATAGTTCGATCATGTGAGGCAGATGCTAGTCGAGGGTGGTTGAGTTTAGGCGAAAAGATAACAGAATTAACCTGCCCACCATGGCCGATGAGAGTACGATAGAGCTTGCCAGTGTTGCAATCCCAGATTTTGACAGACATATCACGAGAGCCAGATGCCACTAATTGTCTGTTGAGGTCAAATGAGAAAGCAATAGAAGTGACCCAGTCATCATGGCCCCTAAGGGGCTTATGGATGATTTCCCCTGTGATTGAATTTCGAAGAACTATAGTTCTGTCACGAGATCCAGTCGCAAATAGTTTACCGTCAGGTGAAAAGGCCACGGAGTTGACATGATCAGTATTGCATTTACGGGTCAACCTTAGTTCACCTGTATCAGGATCCCATAGCTTCACAGTGCCATCGCAAGAGGCAGACGCTAGTAGCTGGGCACCTTGGCCAGGTGAAAAAGCAATAGAGTTGACTCCATGGCGGTGACCCTCCAAAGTTTGCACTTCTGCATCCCATGTCTCCTCAGCCGCTCTTAGCTTGTGGCTCTTTGACAAGTCGGTCTCAAATACTTCTTTCAAAACCGAACTTGTGGGGCAGAATATTAGCCCAGAAGAATAGAGCTGGAGGGGAGCTGTCTCGGACACTTGTCGATTCCTGAGAATGAAACGCTTTGCGTCGTGAAGAAACCTTGATATTTCTGGACTTTCCTAGAGGAGTCCTCAGTATATCATCATAAAAGAAAAGAAAAGCCAGTCACTGACTACTATCTTGAAGAATGACTGTAGATCTTTGATTGCGCACGCTGCTTCTGATATTCCTCTCAAAACGCTCATTGCTTCCAGCCAGTGAATAAAATGGTCTTTGAGCAAAGACATGATATTATCCAAGTCAATATTCGAAGTTCCACTCTGGATCAGATGGTGCGTCCAGTGTCGACACGCGTATTGAACTTCAGAAGAGAGAAGACTTTGGTCCATATCTGTGATTGGCGTACATAGAGTCATGGAACCACAAAGATTCTGCTTCAGGTTTATACGCATGACCCGTTCGCAATGCTTCATCATTTCTCTGTGAGCTTGTTGAGCATTGACGTGAAAACCTGTTTTGCCTGATCTCTTGTCATCAAAAAGAAACTCGGAAAAGCAGACATGATGTATACGCAGCGGGTTAGAATGATCCTCTGGAACATCGATGATGGCACGGTAGTCTTGAATGATCAGACGTATCTCTTTATCTGACCTGGAAAGCAGTTGACTCAATGATTTGATCGAAAGCGGAGAAAACAACGCCGCTATACTCCCGAGTAAGGTCCTTATTGAAGTGCAAGCTTTTTCTCTCTCCCAGGCACTTCTAGAGCCGCAAACAGAATGTTCAAGCACAGTCGAGTAAACGCCATCTAGCTTCTCTTCTGTCTCGGGATCTCTTTGACTCTCAAGGATTTCCTCGAGTCGACTTTGCTTCATCAACCCATTAATATCTCCATCTGTGATGTAACGACGGGCAGTTTCTGCACAGATAAAAAGCCCCCCGGCAATCTTGACTAGGGTTTCAATCTCTGAATCGGTTGGGCAGATATATTCTTTTTCCCAACTGCCCTTGAGAAATTTTCGGATATCATCATCAACAGGTATATCTTCGAGAGTACACTGTCGAGTCTTGGAAGCAAATGAGATCGATTTTCTAGGCCTGCTTGTAACAAGAAACCGAAAGCGGATTTGGCCGGTCCCAGAGTGATTCTTGATGAGATCAAGGACTTGCTGTAGGTCTTCTTTCTTCCCGCACTCATCCAATGCATCAATCACAATGACCAAAGTGATCATGGACTGTGGGGCCAATTGCGATAAAGGGCCCAGAATGAGGCCCTTCCATTGATAGGGCAGCTGTAGGTGCTCAATCCCCGGATAGCGCCATAGAGTCTTTCCAAGAATTTCTCCGTACATCGGATATCCTGTTAGTTGATGGGCAATCGAGGTAACAAAATCTTTCGCATGACTAACGTCGTCCTCGCTCTGCGAGAAGAAAAAGGTCGTCACCCAGAGTGATTCGTCACTTTGCTCTAAACAGTCTCCCGCGATGGTTCGTGCAATGGTGGACTTCCCGGAGCCAGCAAGGCCTCTCAACCAGTATATATGCGCTGAATCTCTTCGGATCCATTGCTGAATATCCTCCAAAATGTTCACGCGAGTGTTTTTATAACAAAAGCGAGAGTCACTGCTGTGAACATTAAATAGCGCATGTCTAGCGTATGGTAGAAGCTCACGCAACTCGTGTAGGTCATATTCCCTGCGTTGGTTGAGTGGATTTCCTCCCGGAAAATTATTGATCGTGCCTGCGTAGAGGTTCTCTGCTTGAAAGGCGCGATTGGCGTGACCAAAATTTGTATTGGAGAACGACGACATGGAGCCGATTCATTCTTTGTAAGGTACGTTTCCTAAGGAAAAGGAACCTCTTGGGGAGCTATGCTACCGAGGATCAGATCAGTGAAGATGGAGAGTTGATTGATATCTAGGAATCTGCGACGATCTATCTAATACGAAGGTGGATGCCTGAGGCACAATAGCAAACAGAGCCGCAAGATTAGTAGATGAAGACCGAGGGTGAGGCGGGGTTCAGTTGGTTTGCTTCGGTTGGCTACGGAGTAGACTTCGGCACGACCCACTGTAACCCGAACCCAACCCAACCCAACCCAACCCAAAATGGGTTTTGGGTCGAAACCTATAACCCGAGCATGGGTTTTGGGTTATAGCTCATAACCCAAAACCCATA
>JAPDKR010000080.1:0-95131 GCA_027569675.1 Penicillium crystallinum
CTCATATTTTTCATTGGAAGTAAATCGAGTAAAAATGGTGGTGTAGTGCTATGTGTAATGTATATATATATTTGGGGAGGGTAACCATAAAAGTGGAGTGGGAAGATACTTTTGCGCATTATCTGTAGCTTTGGCTTCTGATTGGGGTAAGTGATATGTCTTGTTTGACCTTGGGTTACCACTTACTGAATATCCCGACTTAGCCAACTCGTCGAGTGAGCACCGTAGCCAAGTTTTCCGGTGACTTGATACCTTTCATTGAATAGCTCTCCAATGTGTACAAGGTAGAATTGCTTCGGGTCATAGTGAGGAAGTGTCTCCTCGCCGATAGAGATTTCCACCGGCAAACTGACAAATGATCTCCGAGGGCTATATTGGGAGGATTGACATATCGCCCTGAGAACAGAGTGAAAAGTGCTCAAGCGTAGAGGCATAGACGGCCTGGGAAATTGGAATTGTTAATGTCGGATGGAAGCTGTACTGCCGCCCTTCGCGAAATCCAAACACGATGATTGGTCATATGACCTGACGACCCGCAGCCCGGGGAAGGCTCGCATCACGCCAGTTTGGGATCTTTGTGAGGTAGTCACTGTCTACATAGAGAGAAATAAAACAACTTGAGGTTTAGATATTATTATATAATGTAGTAGTGTTAATGTATGCGTTCTGTCTCGCAAAATATCGAAATGCTCATCCAATCAGGGGCGCATAGTTCAATTAGCGGCTTGGACCGTTATAATTCAACTACATTGATCTATGTATCTCTCTATCCTGAAAGTCAGTCGTTATTGGTCCTTTCAAATAGAATGAACCAATTGTCACATTAAACGCCGGATAGAAACAAACTATGGATCAACCAAGGTTGGGTAGCGGGTATCGGGACGGAACCGAGAAAGTCAAAATCTAAATCTAGAAACCGAGTGGAGCCGAGTTGTTTTCTTGTCTCCGCAATTTTTCATATTCTGCTTTGGCAGCTTTGATAGCTGCAGGCACATATGTACATAGCTCACCTATTAATTCTGTATCTCTGATTCTCTCCCGACTCATTATAAATCTATCCAAGTTCTCGGATCTTGTACCCCTTGCCATTGTCCGTCTGGGTGGACGGGAACTCATGCAGTCTGTGGTTGTGCCCGAGAGCCTGATCAGCAGGACAGTTCGCAAAGCCACTATTTATGAGCCATTATTTCTATCAATGGGGTCCACAAAATTTTGGTTTTAGTTCTCAAATCATTGCTTTAGTACTCGACAATGGCACGCACGAAACAGGGTGTTTTTTCATGGGAAGATGTCTTGTTCCACCGGTATCAGAGTAAGCAATCAGATCGAGCTTGTACCATTCTCTTTACTTCAAGCTCATAGTATCTTCAAAACTGAAACATTGGAACTTCTTTTACCGTCCTACTTGCTACCAATCTCACAAAGATTCAAACCAGGCAACAAACCCCTCCCTCTTCCCCGCAGCAAAACAATACCACCCCCAGAGCCCCAGCTCCAAAGCCAACTACTAGCCCGGCTATCAGCGGAGCTCCGGCTAATAATCTGGGAATTCGTTCTATCCAACCACCGAATCCACATAATCCAGCGCAGCAGAAAACGACTCGGACACATAATATGTCCATGTCCACTAGACACAAACAAATCCCGAAAAACCAGCACCCAATGCTGCAAAATCTGCCATGGCCCCGGCATCCCCCAACCAGCACGAGACAGCGGCCTCCACACCAATAAGAGTAACCTACTAGGTCTGGCATTAACATGTCGACAGATGTACGGACTCAACCAAAACCACCCATACCCATACCCATATCCATACCCATATCCATACCCATATCCCAAATCTCACTTGATACCCAACCCTCTTACCTATACTAATATCCTAATCCAAACCCCAGATACAACGAATCAATAACCCTGCTATACACCACCCCAACCCTAGAATTCAGCAACCCCTGGTCCCTCCCTTACCTCCTCCCCACCATCCCACAGAACCATATCCAGCGCATCCGCGCCATTGAGCTACGCTGGTCCTTCCCAGGCCACTGGCTCCCGACCAAGGATTCCGTGCGCGCCGTCTACGTATCCGCCAGCCAAACGCAGTGGATCGAGACATGTCGCGCGCTCCAACAGCTAAGACTCAGCTCCTTCGTACTCATCCTGGAGAACAATTGGTTCTGCGAACCGGTGGGGAGATTGGTCCTCTTTTTAAGGCCGTTGAAGGGGTTGGTTATTCGGGGTTGTTCTCGACACGGGAAATGGACTCGACCTGGTATGGGTTCTTTGTATGGGGAGTTGTTGCAGGATGCTGTATTTGAGGATGGTGGGAGCTTCAGTTCTGATGAGTGTGGGAGTTTGGGGTCTTCGTGGGGATCTGTGTCTTCGGATGGTTCTTTGAGTGGGTCTGGGATGAACTGTTCTAGATCTTTTGGATCGGTGGGTAGCTGGGAGCTTCGGCTTCGGGGGCAGTCGTATTCTTTGCATGAGCTGGACTGCTTGGGGGATGATCTTCGGCGGGGAGGGATAGATTGTTGGATATCGGTGTGAGAGAGGTATGTCTATGTTGTACAACGTACGAGTTTCTTCGTATGTTGGATGGAGTATGGATGCTATGATCCGCGATTGCGTGATTGAGATTCTTTATTTTTCGACAGGATCGTTGCAATGATCGTCTGTTCTAGATGGGATCGAGTCGTCACTTTTTCCCCTCCTTGTTTCTCAACGTTTGCTGTGATATGCACGTTGCATGTTTGGGCTTGCGGATGTAAGACACTGTTGCAGATCTGCATACTTGGGATCTGAACATTGTCGGCAGTTGTTCCCTCACACCTTATATCTTACATCCTACGGCATATTTTTTTTTGTTTCCGTGCATACTTGGGGATCGGCTGATTTCTACAGTACTTCGTCAGCATCTGTAGATCTATGTACGGTGTACTCTGTATCAGGCTTATGTACGTTATGCCTAGAGATAGCAATCTTATGTTGTCAATCCAATTTAATCTCGTATTACCCCTATACTGTTGTTCGCCAAGCCCTAATTCAAGTGAGACCCTGGACCCACCGGGTGAGCCAACTATAAATAAAACCCACTGGGGGCCCGTGCCTTGGAAAACTTGGAATGGATTGACCGTTGAAATCACCTTGATGCTATGGTGTCATTGGGAGTAGTTTAATCTGGATGTTCCATTCCAGGTTCATTGTGTGCAGAAGATTGATGTATGTGTGATGTCGCCAGGGGCAAAAAAAAAAACCTGCCCTCGGGTCCACTGGCTGGGGCTGACGCTACGAGCGCGGGGAAGATCGCACATCCTAATCAAACTGGCCGGGCTAGTATTTTACGGTATTGAGAGATTCCCGGAGAAAAAAGTGATATATGGTATTGGAGTGGTATAAGCCCACAGGTAGAAAGTAGGAGCAAGACAGTCAAGAAAATGGACCGTTCAAGGTGGTCTGGTATATGGGCAATTGAAAGCAGAAAAAATTTTGAACTGGCGATCCTGCCAGAACATGCAAAAGGAGAAATCGTAGAAAGAAAAGGCTGCGTCCGTGACTCGTACAACATGTGCCGTCGGGCAGTTCCCAAAGATATTAGAAAAGGACTGATGAAGAAAGATGTAATTATCGTCACCATGGGCGCCGTGCAAGACCATGCTCAAGAAAATCCATAGAGCAGAAACCTCCTATAACCCGAATTAAGTGCAAGATGCTCAGAGAAGAAATCTGGCTCCAAATGTGGTATCTCAGAAAGTAGAAAAGTGAAAAGTGTGGTGTAGAGTGGGGTGCTTCGGTGAGAAGAAATCGGTTGATCCGGTAGTCAGGGGGTGAACAAGTCCCCGAGGGATGAATGTGAAGCTTGTAAAGGCACAGACTGAAGACCTGGCCATCCAATTCTGCAGTCGCATAAGCTTGAACGGTTTTTGCTATAGCATGATCTGTATTTTGGAAGCTGATGCCCCAAAACGGGCGGCGTGGGCAAGGAGCCCGGCGCGACCGCAATGGCCGTGTTCGAGGGTCGAAGCCATGTCGTATTGTTGAACGTTGCTTCGCCCGGCCTATCCTTCCAATGTGGAAAGACGGCTTTGATTTGCAGGCCACGCATTCGTTCATTGAGGTTGGCTAAGATGAGGGTTCACGAGCCAGAAAAGAAGTATGATAACAAATAGTTGGTAGTCGTTTACCGTCCTTCAGGCGAACGGTCGGGGCCGGAGTGGCCATGGCCTCGAGCGGCAAGCAGCTCCGTCGAGGCATCCTGGCGAGCACCGGGGTGTTTCTGATCCTCGGGGCGGCCGGTAAGGTTTCGTGGAAGCATATTGTTGATCTCTGCTGCCAGAGCAGATGCCATGTAGCACCGGAGTTCCTTCTCTTCGCGCTCATCTTCCTTGATCAAGCGACGTTGGTCGGTCTTCGACATGTTTTCACGGCGCTTGCGTCGAATCTCGTGAATCGTCCACAGGACGACTTCTTCGGGGGCGCGGGTACGAGGGCTTCCGTGTCGGGAGAAGCTGCGAACATAGCGGCGGGTCACATCGGTCGCACCATCGATAGAGAAGGCCACACAGTAAGAGATCTTGCGTTGCCAACCTTCCGTATACAGGCGGGGCTGGTCCCAGGCGCCTTCGCATGCATCCACGTGAACCCATCGTCGCTGGTGTTCTGAATACACTTCGGTCCAAACGTAATCTTCCGAGTTCCAGACCCAGCGAACCCGAGCCCCAACGGCGCGGCAGAACATACTGAAGCAGTTGGCCCATTCGCCAACTCTGCCCCGTCGCGTTTGCAGTAATTGCCACACATCGGAATACCGTGGGAACCGCTCATCCGCGGCACAACCGGCGTCGGAACAACGATACAACTCGACACGGGATGCGCCTCGGGCGGTTTCATCGGGGGATGGGGGGGTCATGCCTTGAGCAATCGTGGGCATGTGGCATTTCGAACACGGGGGGTTATTGACAAATTGGAAGAAGGATCCCTTGAACCATCTACAGGAAAGATAAGTTATGTGAGCAAGGGCGAAATGAGTCTAGACCATCTAGGGGCTGCCCACATACCTTAACAATGCTCGGATCACACAGTCTTGGTAGCCCCATTCCGCCTTCCCTGAAACGCTGGCAGCCTGGGCTTGCATGATTTGGGATTCCTCTTCCGCTTCGGAATAGAGGCGATCGAGAGGAATGAGACACAAAGCCTCATCCAGCAGGCCGGGATTTTCGTATTTGGTCGGTGTGACGGATAAACCCTTGAGTAAATTGAAGAATTTCAGAGATGGGGCATCCTGGGGGGGCGATGGCATGATGGGTAGACCGCGTAGTGCCGATGAGGTCTTGGACGGCTTCGGGGAGGGAGCGGCAGGGGCCCCAAAGGACGGTGGTGGTGGTGGTGGCGGAGCTCGCGAGGGAGGAGGAATCGAAGGGCTGGACATCGGTGATGGTGAGTGCGTGTGCGAGCGAGACTGTTCTTGAAGGCGGTTGAATCGTTTGGTGCGCATTAGCTGTTCGAATTCATGAGTGAGAGAAGAGGCGTCGTAGTCCCTCGCAGCAGACTGAGGCGCTCGGTGTCTGCCGTCCGCCATAGTCGATGAGGAAGTCACGGCCGACTTCCAAGACGATTGTCGAGATCCAGAATGATGGTCGAAACGGTCGCTCGAGGTCAATTTGACCGGATTGGTGAGAAGGGAAGATGGTTAAAGGAAGGGAGAGGAAACCAGCGATGGAGTAAAGAAGGGACTGCCACGCTCGAGTTGACGTAGCACTTGAAGATCACTAGGGAGTCAAGAAGGGAAGAGCGAGAGACTCCTTGGAGAGAGTCAGAGTACCAGCATACGGCAGTATTACGAGCGTCGTCAGCATCTCGCCCCAATCACGGGCCCCGCGGCCAAGCCGCGTGTGCAAAATGAAAAACGGCCAAGCAAAAAGACCCTTTTTCCCCGTAATTTCGGTAATTTTGGGTAATTTTGACTTGCGTCCCGTGAACACGTAACGTCCACAGTTGGATTGCTAGTTTGTCTCTTGGCACTTGTCTACAACATATACTTGAATCGCATTCGATCTCCATTTTGTTCTTATCTTCCTGAAAATACCATTCCTATTGTTGGGGGATCATCATCGTGATTTTGTAGTGTATGACAAGATGATTCTATAGTGTATTACGTGGCTCCCTGATCTCCCATGAGTCCAAGATGATAGTCCGGTTCTGGTGCAACAAGGAAGATCAATACCCTGGGGGGGGGGGGGGTTCGAAAGAAGATGATCAGAGCTCGTGCGGAACTTCTGTTCATCCAAATAACAAAATACAAAGTCAAATAGTAAAGATCTCTCAAAAAAAAGAAAAAGAAAAAAGATTCCATCGAAGGATTATTAAGGAGCATCAAGTCTACGCGCGGCCCTACATCGTTGCTGTCTCCCATTCACAGGTTGGAGACGCGCAAGCGTCCGTCTTGGCATTGGGAACGATCGGGCCAGAGCCTAAGCTTGAGCGGGTACCCCCAATCCGGTTTAGTCTCCCTAAGGGGGAAACGCCTTAAAATCTCAATGCGATATCGTCTTGATAGGAATGTGAGATGTGCATGATTCGATCGTGATATTCTCCCCATATGATGTATGGAGTACTCCGTACATTCTATGTACAGAGTTGGTATACTCCATATCCGACTGGAGCCGAGGCGTCAAACCCGAACTGCCGTTGTTCTTGTCAATCACAATCTTGGGTACAAAAGACCCCGAGAACCCATGGGGAGCCAATAACTGTTCACTCCAGACTCCATACTCTGGACACCAGTCAGTCGGTCTTACAGGTGGCATTCCGTTCCATGGTTCCCAATCGATCTAGATCCCCAGAACATTTTTGGCCCAATCAACGGTTTTGGATATCAATCATTGGAAAGGCTTGTGTGCTTAGTAGGCTTAAGCTATTCAGGCCATTGAGGTATATAGCCCTTAGGAAAACCATGCTCCATACTCCATACTCCATACTCCGTACAGAGTATGTAGTGAGGGTTGTCAAGATCTGAACCCCAAATCCCTCCGAGATTCAGCCCTGCAATGTATTGACGGGAAAATTACGGTCCAGGCGTTCTATCCGGGGAAACCGATCAGCCACCGTCGTTTCATCGTCTGAGCCACGTTTGGGCCTAGTAAGATGTCCAGGCTATGCTGAGTGGCTGTGCCGTCCAACGGCCTTGATGGTTATTTGACAACATAGGTACGGAGTGAGCAATATCATCCATGGATATGAAGGTTGAGATCCCATTCACCCAAGCCCTACAACATATAGTTCCAACGCCGAGAAAAGGTGCATCGATGCTTAGCTCGGATGGCGCCACCAGTTTCGCAAAACAAACCGGGTCTCGTACGGGGCCAAGTATTTTTGAGGCGATCATCTTGGGCTCGATTTTTCGGGTTTCTCTTTTTTCCTCTTCTGCTCATCTGACCCGACAGTGTGGACATCGGGTACAATGTGCTAGGTAAGGTCACGATTACATGTAAACAGAACAAGCAACATCTACGGAGTAACTCTTGCAGGGCATCACAGAGTAACCTTGTAAAAGCCTGCCAATTCCATCAAAGGGGCACCCAAAATCAATTCGGGCTCAACGAGCCGAGCGGGCCAGCTACCCGCCAAGCGCCAAGCCCTCATCCCTCCCCTGAGACTCTTGACCTGATTGCTTGAGTGATATTAAAGTAAGACACTGCTTATGCTGTAGGAGTGTTGACGTATCCAATGAGCTTGGCTCTCCCCCTTTCGCGGTGCCAAGACCATACCATGCATCGATGCTCTGGATGCATGCGCACATGCCTAGTGCGTCCAGTGCATTTGGTTTCCACGCGTCGACATCGTTCGATATCAGCGTGTCCTTTCTTACCAATCCGTGCCATCGTGATAGGGGAATGGCGACATCTCCCGGACAAGCCAGTACAGCATGTTGTACGGAGTACGCGTGCTGGCCAAGAGAGGACGCGCACGCGCTGGAAGTGGCTTGTGCAGCTGACTTCTTGAGCTTGACCTTGACCTTGCGTGGGTATGGAACTGCGTGGGACCCCATGTGTTCTTTTGTTCTCTCGGGAAAATGACTCAGGGAGATGATACAATGGTGTTCGGTGGAGTGCGTCATCGCCAATCCACTCTGGCTCCGGTGGTGTCGCAAGCTTGTGAGAATTGGAAATCGTGCTGCATCTGGTTGTTGGGTCACTGACGTCTTTGGTCAATACGGGGGGTTTTGTGGACCTTGCTTGAAAATCCATACCCCGTATATCGATTGACATGAAGATCATTGCATGTATTGATATCTTTCGAGTCTAAATTACCGGTCTCAACGGGATTTGATGTGATCACGACACCGAAATGGACCCTGAGAAGGGTAGATCAACGATATTGATAAGATAGGATTTATCATAGTTATGTTCCGGATCATCTAATCCAGCTTGTTCCCTTCAATCGATGCTCCATGATGAATCACATTGTAGATCCTGTTAAATGTCCGAATACGTATCATCATGATAGTCTTCAAACTACCGATCTACCTACCCTATGAGTCTTTATTTGACTATCCACTTTTTCAGACCCAACACTGGAGCTTTACAACATACATGTTGCTCGAGATCAGCAGCTCTGTGCCGTGATCTGGAGCGTGTTCACGCTCAGTGCCAGTCTTGAATTCAGTTTGGGTGGTAGCTTGATGATAATCCATCGTGAGTGGGGACGTTGTACCTAATTGTACTCCATCAGGACTTCTACATAAATGCTAGGTCTGGTAAATTTTCTTATGATGTCTAGCCTCAATCTGCGAGCCTGACAATATATCGTGGAACTAATGCCAATAGTTCCGATATTTATTTCTATATGCTTTTGATCACTGTACCATTTTCTCCACTGTGTTGGATGTTGTATCCTTCCCTGGTCGCTCATTGCCAGCAAGATGACATATTGAACATTTCAGCTCATTTATTAGAATGCATGTTTGTGGTCGGGTTAAGGGGTTGCTGATATACATGTAGTCATGTGGCATGGTAGTGTCCCAATCTCGATCTAGTATTCAGAGAAAGCTGTGTTTAGATCGTGATAATTGATACCTTATATAGGTAGAGGCAATCAGATAGTTACCACTCAACTCATTCTCCGAGTTTGAAGGACCTGTGGCTGAAGATATTGACAGTTGAACACAAATGCGTGTTCGGTTATATATTGTGCCTGATGTACGCAACCAGGCTAAATTTTACCAATATACAAGAATTCCATTCACAAGAATTAAATTTAACAGAGCCTCTCCCTTCCTACATCTAAGTAGTATTATTATGAGCTACACGAGAATCACATGCATGAGGCAATAGCGATGAACGTCCCTTCCGCTTCCAAAGCCAAGTATCTCCCACCGGTATTCCCTTCACCTATCTTGATCTGCACACGCCAATTGAACCCGCAGGTATTTTCTTAGCAGTATCACATTGGGTTATTTCTCTGTTCAATGACGACCTTCATCGCATCTCTGTAAGTCCCCTTCCTCGACCGGGGGACGCAACAAGTCTGACATAAAGTAGGTTCCTCCCATACACGATCGATTTCAGAGCGCCAAATGGCAGACATGAAACGGAGGAGACCCTTTCAAGCCACGCACAGGTGGATGGTCCCGTGTCTGCCGCTAGACGCCTGTTGGATAACTACTATCGAATCGATTCGTTGTATCGTCTTCCACTGACACCTGGAGCCACGACTGATAATGAGACGGTGTTCAAAGGATATAGCTGGAGAATATCAGATGAGATTCCAATCTCGAATGACCGGATGTCCCATGGCCCCAGTGAGCCACGTGCCATTGCTTGGGGACGCAGCCAAAGATTTGTTCAACCCCGATCCAAGGCAACTGGTCCGCCAACGCCGTCCAACCTGAGTGGCAGAGATACAGAGCAGGACCAGAGAAGGAGCTTGACCCTTGATGGAACACAGGATATATGGAGGGGTGAAAAACATGGTAATCCTCGAGGCTCGCTCTCTGCTGAAGACTCTACTGAATGGGTGGTGAAGGCTGCTGAACAAGGTCACGGGGGATTATACAATGCCATTCATGCTGCTGAAAAGTCAAGCCTGCTTGATAAAAAATTGTGGGTGGGGACTCTCGGTATGCCCACTGACACATTGGAATCTTCCACTAGGACGGACATAGCTACGACACTCCGAGAAGGGTATGACTCCTTGACTGTGTTTGTGAATGACAACGAGTTTGAAGGCCATTATACCCATTTCTGTCGCGCGGTGCTCTGGCCGGCTTTCCATTATCAGATACAAGAAAGCCCTCGACACACTGAGTATGATGGTTACTCTTGGGATCAATACTACAAGCTCAACGACACATTCGCGGAAACAATCATTAAGCACTGGAAGCCAGGCGATAAGATATGGGTTCATGACTATCATCTTTTGGTACTTCCTGCCATTCTGAGGGAAAAGCTACCCGGGGCTGAAATTGGGTTCTTTTTACATACCCCGTTTCCTTCCTCTGAGATCTTCCGATGCTTGACTCGACGTGAGCAACTGCTAGATGGTTTTCTGGGCGCAGATTTGATTGGATTCCAGACAGATGAATACTGCAATCATTTTCTTCACTCTTGCAGTCGGCTGCGACGACTGGAGGTTTCTTCCGATCAAGTTCATCTCAACAATCGTGTCGTCAGCGTTGTCTGTTCTCCGATGGGAATTGATAGTATGTCTCTTTATCTGTTACGCCAAACTAACGAAGTCAGCGGTTGGATACACAGTATCAATCATAAATACGAGGGGAAACGTCTTATCGTGGCACGGGACCGTTGGGATGCACCTGGAGGGATCAAACAAAAGCTTTTAGCATATGAGCTGTTTCTGAAGAGATATCCAGCATGGAGAGAGCACGTAAGTCTATGAAGTCTTTGTATCATAATGACCGCCACTGATCTGGTTTACCTAGGTGGTTTTGATCCAAGTGATATCCTCTCCACCTGAGACACCAGACCTAGAGGCACAAGTGTCGAAACTTGCGATGAAAATTAATACAACATACGCAACCATCACCCACCAGCCCCTGGTACTGTTACAACAAGATATCTGCTACTTACAATTCGTCGCCCTCCTTAGTGTCGCGCATGTATGTATGACCACTAGTCTGCGCGACGGGATGAACCTGACCAGTCATGATTTCATTCACTGTCAAGATGGCGATCTCAACTCCCACCAATATGGATCATTAATCCTGAGTGAGTTTGTGGGCAGCGCCTCTATCTTCCCTGATCATAAATTTTTGGTCAATCCATGGGACTACAAGCAGTGTGCGGATGCAATCAAAACTGCACTCGAAATGTCACAAGTGGTAGAAAAGTGTAATTGGGATTCGTTGTTGAGCGCTAAAGCACCCTATTATTCCCTTGAGTGGTATCGAGGGCTAAAACAAGCCCTCGCGAAAGCTTGCAGTCTTCAAACAATCCGTCAGCCAAAGCAGATCTGTCCACTTTCAGTTCTCGAATTAAAACAGTCATACCTTGCCGCCAGCACGCGGTTATTCTTTGTGAGCGATATATCAATTTTCGGCAAAGGCTTTGGTACGGAGATATCTCTGCCATCAAAACAAGTATTCGCATCTCTCTACGCTTTTATCAGCGATTGGAGCAACGTTGTTTACATACTCAGCAATCGCAGTGCAGAGCAACTCGAAGAAGCACTCCAAAAGCTTCCCCGGGAGCTTGGCTTCATTGTCGAGAATGGCTGTTTCCTACGAGAACCAGACATAGAACCATGGATCTCATTCGTACCTAGAGACACAATGAAATGGCGCCCTGGTATAAAAAGGATGATGGAATATTTCCACGAGCGAACCGAAGGCAGCGAGATCGAAGAGCGCCGCTGCTCCTTAACATTCCATTACGGTGGCTCACCAGACCACGAAGTGGCCACTCGCCAGGCCTCAGAGCTAGCAGATCAGATAAATGGTGCTCGTGGGCAAGCAGACTTTCATATTGTCCGCGAGGCAACATCCGTGAAGGTTGAACCGCTGCACGCCTCCCTTGGGAATGGGAGAGCTGGCGGGTATGTCCTAAACCATCTGCCGGGGGCTCGATCTCCAGATTTTATCTTCGCGGTTGGTAGTTCTCGCAGTGACGAATCGCTTTTTCAATGGGTGCATCAGTTCGATGATTCTTCGGTTGGGTCTGAGTCCGATGAGAGTGAATCCAAGAAACGTCTTGATCTTTTCACTGTGACAACTGGTACACATCCCTCTGAGGCTAGGTCGGTATTGCCTCCTGGTTGCTCGCTTTTGGATATTATGGATGTACTCTCTGGTTTTGCGTTCAGGGATTGATAAATTGTCGATCCATACTGGGATTCTTTGGTGGTAATCCTTATATTTTTAAACATTATGTGGACTATTCACGTTCAGGGCCCGAGGCGAAGGACGGATTACAGAAGAACATTGGAGCGCTATACCTAGGCAATGCATTTTTATTTGGTTTTCGAAGCACTACAAGAGGCAGAAGTACAGCATGGTATAGTCCCATCAAGAATCTTTATGCATTTCCTCAATGCAGCATGATTCATAGATATCATACCATTGCTCGAGTGCATCTTCATTATCATCTAGTCAGAGCATGGAGATCATACATTTTCATTCTTTATTCTCATGCTACAATGCATGCATAGATCAAGGGAATCAATAAACATGAGAAGCTAGATCAACTCACAACTCCACCCACCATAGACCCGATTGTTAATGATAAAATAAACAAAAGACAGTGCAAAGAACACATAAAGACAAGGATATAGCACAATGATTAGAAAAGACATGAATCGTAAGCGGCAGCCGGCAAAGCAAAAATTATCACTCTATGCCTTATATGCCGAGCCCGAACATCGAAGGCCAGATATTTCTCATAGCCTCATGTTACGGCTTTTTGTCCTTCGAAGAGGTTCCATCGGTGCACGCTGAGATCAGAGTCGGTGCAACACGGCGTCTCTTTGGTTGTTGCTCGGCGGTGTTTGAACCATCCTTGCCCTCTGCCCTTTCGGACTCGCTTGCGGGTGGCACGTCGCGTTTGCCCAGGACGCTGCTTCCGGTCGTTGTGGACCCGTTTTGGGGGACGCTCGAGACTGGCGTTTGCGGTGGGGTTGTTAGAGGAAGCGTTGATGGCTGCGCAGATTGTGCTGCCGTTACTGACGGAACAGTTCCAAGTGTAGGCGTAGGATTGTTCACGATGCCTGCAGGGGTTTGCTGCGAGGAAGACTGTGTTGCGACTGAGCAGACGGAGGTGGAACGCGCGGGACTAGCTGGCGGTGCGGGGCCCGAGTTATTTGCTGGCGTATGAGATGTCTTGACTGGGGAGGGCACGTGCGGAGATGCAGCATGGGTTGGAGTTGGCAAAGGCGTGACGTTTGCTGTGGGGGTGGTTGAGGTTGTAGTGTTATGAGCGGCAGAGGTTGATCCTGTGTAAGTTTGGCCCAGCTCTCCGGGCATGAACGAAAGCGTGGAACAGAAACCATCAGAGGAACTCATTATCAATGTCAATCCATCCGAGGACCTATGGTTTGTTAGAAAGCAATGCGTAGGTAGTAGTGATTACAACAGTACTCACCAAGTCAAGTCTGTGAAAGTCGCAAAATGCAAATTGCTCACAATGCATAACGGGGTTTGTTGTTGCGTGTCGTATATTAAAACAGCATCCTGAGTGGCAACGGCATATACAATTCGATACGGAAGTGCAAAGACCGGCGCCGAATTTTGGCTTGCTTCGCTGCTGCCGTTCTCGGCTGGTTTTAGAGATGACTGGGCCTTTGGAGGTTCAGCCAGCGTTGCAGGTGGAGGGACCATTCGGGGCTGGTTGGTGAGAGATGGGTTCGATGAAACGACAGGATCTGGAAGAGATGGGAACATTTCCTCGCTCGAAGACGTGTCTAGAGTGATATTTTTCGCAGACTGTATGTCTTGCTTCAATGTGTAAAAGACTGGTGAGCATTTGACAGCTACAGATGGCTTTTTGTGCCCTGGGAGATGCGAAATCGGGGGTTTGTTGAAGCCAGCCCGTGTGTATACATAAACAGTGTTGATGATCTCATCTGTGGTCTTTGAGGAGTCCGTCGCTGATAAGTGAGAAGTCTTGAATTGGCCAGCTGGTGTAAACAACAAGCTTCCATCAGGAGCGAAAGTCAGTCGTCGGAAGAACGATGTAAACGTCTCGTTGGCGTAAATACTGGCATTCTTGACCCCGAGGCCACCAAGGCTTGGGGAGGAAACCTCCAATGGCTTCACGGCAGGCAATGGAAGAGAGGGAGCAGGAGACGCAGATCGCCTTATCGAAGGAGACGAGCCAAAAGAAGATCGCCTACTGTGTGAGACAGGCGGAGGGTCCATGGGTAGATTAGAAGCCATTGGGGTACCCGGAGTTGAAGGAGCAGGCGAGGCAATCGCAATAGAATTCCCGGTACCTTGCTGAGGCCGGCTAGTCACATCGGGGGGTGCAGGACTGCTGGAGGCGATGCGCTTGGCGGGAAGATCCATCTTGAGAACCTTCCCATGTGGTGTCAGCGTAAATTGGCCATCCTTGGTCTTCAAGGTATAGATATGGACGGATCGATCAGATGACTGGGTCGCAACGAATTCGTTGAGCGGATCCCATGCTACGCCTTGCACATAATGAGAATGCTCAGCGATCTGTCGAACCATTTGCCCTGTAAAGTTTGCCCCATCAGCCTATCAATCCGGCAAAATATTGGAACAAGGGTAACCGACCAGTTTGGGCATTGTAGATGCGGGCGATATTGTCCATGCTCCCAGTAATGATAAAAACCCCATCGGGAGACCAGGCCAGGTCGTAGATCTCGGCGCCGGATGAGCGACACATGTGCTTCACTCGCCATGTCTCCTTGTCATCCGATCGATCTTCCCCCAGCCCAGCTTGTGTTTGCAGCTCCGAGGGCACCCAGAGGAGAACATTCCCATCATCTCCTGCAGACGCCAGCATCTCACCTACATTTGTCAGACTCGCAGTTCTGTGCTATCCTGCCGGAGAACCCACCTTTTGGACTAAATCGGACCACATTCACGGCCTGAGTATGCTTTATCAAAGTACTCAGGTAAGTGACTTTCCTTTCTTCCCCGGTAGACTCGACTTTCCAGAGCTGTAGAGGATGTCAGATCAGTGTGTAAAGGGCGACGGAGGGTGGGTTCATACTCGGACATTGTTGTCACTAGAGCGAAAGCAGTCAGTATATTATTCGCTTTGCAAGGACAGAAGGTACATACTTTCCAGCCGTGGCTAAGCGACCCTTGCCATTGGGATCAAAATGCACCGAGTAGATAGGGGCATTGTCGTTGTGCCATGAGATGAGCAACGGGGTGGCCTTCATGGCGAGCGCCGCAGCTCAACAATGACTTGTTGAGCACCACAACTTGTGAGGGGATTTCGGGTCCAGGAGAGAATTTCCGAGTCCAATGATCCGCCACGTCTCCGTGCCAGGTGAAATCCTGGGGACTAGGAAGTCGTAATTGGAGGGGATTCAGTACTCTGGTCAGCCGGAAAGATAACAAGAGGTCAAGCAAGACAGGTACAAGAAGGTCAAATGATTTGAAGGGTGTGGTGAATGGGAAAATGAGCAAGGGGAGTGAAATGCTAAGGAAGAGTCGTGATTCTGCGATGATGCTTCGAGTTGTTTGCGCGGGAGAACGCGACCGGCGATTAGATAGGCCCTGTGACTCGCATTACATACCACGGGGTTGCGATTGACTGCATTCTGCTGTACGTGATTTATATATTTTACTCTGCGGTCTCAAGAGTTGAATTTAACAGAAAAAGTTCATGTTGTGATTACCTTAGGTAGATACCTAGGTACGGTAGAACACTTATTGTACTCGGTATCTGTTCGCTACAGAGATTACTAGATGCGAACGGTCGAGTCAGCAGTAAGTTGAACCAATATATAATGAAAGGACAGAGAAACACCTTCAGAGAGAAATCAGAGAGAAAGATACAGATCATTTTGGAGACCAACTATTGAAAAAAAGATTTACTTCGGGTTGAGATTGCTTCCTACCAGAAAGAATTCACTATACAAATGCACCGTTCAAACCCCAACGCCTCTCCAGTCGCCTCTTTTCAAAGCAAAATAGTAATTACAAGGATGCAGACTCAGCCATCTATGACACCCACTTGCCAATTGTTTCTCCAAACCAGCTGACAGCTTTCTCTTGTCGCTTTTGCCGAGCATCATCGTGAGACTTCATGAATGGAGCAGCCTCCTCCACATAGAGCTTTTGCTGTTCCATTTGCGCATAATGTGCCCGAATCTCTAATTCTCGTTCATGAGGGGTGAGTTTCTGCAGTGGTTTGGATGGTTTGAGCCCGTCCGGGATGGCCTCTCCTCCAGGAATCTCAAGGCCTCGGGTCGGGGGCTGTGTCTGTTTCTCTGGGTGGAAGAGCGATGTGAGAGGTGGTGGCTCATTTCCAGCAGCCTTCGCTTCCTCAACTCGCTTTTCATAGTCTAACATTTGGTGATAGAGTTTGTCGGCGTGCATCTGAATGCGCTCCTCTTTTTCGGCGTCATGCTCGAAGCTAGCTGCGTAACCGAGAGCTTGGAGGAATTTCTATACAAATGGACATGTTAGAACTGACATGATGGATGGCCATAGATCAGCATCAACTCACAGTCTGTGTCATAAAGCATCGCGAAAAAGTGGCATTCTCCGCCGAACACATGGTCAGCCGGGCTTCGATTTGCTTGCGCCAATTGCCGGTCTGGAAGCAATATGTCAGAGCTTCATGCTCCAAAGCACAGTTTTCCATTGCCGCCCGCTGCACTGTATCTCCCTGCTGCTTGTGCTTTTCAATCACTCGCGAGGCACCGCGGACTCCGGAGCTTTCATCGGTCTCCATCGGTGGCTTGTAGGTTTTCCATAGATGGGCATAGCGGCCATCTTGGTAGAGGGATGCTACGGGGACTTTAGGTTCCGAGGATTCAGGGGATTCAGAAGCTTCAGGCGATTGCGCGGGCGTCGAGGGCGGATTCACATCGGGTCCAGGTACATATTTGTCGGGTTTTTCCTGTTCGAGATATTCACGAAGACCTGGGTCGAGCTTTTTGACAGGATCGTTGTTGCTATTTCCCCAGAACCAACCCATTTTGAGAGATCGGTCGTTTAGAAATCGAGAATGTAACAAGTGCTGGAAGTAGTTGAGAGCGCGGAGAAATCGGCAAAAATGGAGTGGCTCCGATCGCCTTGGCTTCCACCGCTATTGGGTGTCGTTACTCCTCAACCATCACCACGACGCGTCTTTTTCGACGCCGTTCCTCTAAAATGGAGATCTGTAAGTGATATGGTGCTTGGATGTTCTTTAATTATTGTGGAAATGCTAACCATTGACAGCGCGAGAGGAACGGCAGCAAATGCGGCAGCGTGGAGCTGGGTACGCGCCTTACCTATACCCCGCGAAACCATAACATGGAAGCTAACATACGAGTATAGGACACGCAAGGCAAAGGAAGTGAACTTCGGATTCTCATTTGGGAGCCCGGTACCCGCATTACCAGGGCCTGCGCCACTTGCTATTGTTCCTGAAGCTCAGAATCCACCGGAAATCCAGACCGCGCCGAATACAACACCAAAGCCCTCAAAGATATCGCAACTCGGTGCGCATGCCCAAGGAACCCAGCGCACACCAGGGAGCGCACGTAACAAGCTTCCACAAAGGCCCTCAACATATGATGTACCCTCCTCGGACGATAGGACAGAACATACGCGGAGCAATAAAAGGCGAAAGATCAGTATGTAACGGATCAGGCTGTCGCAATGCGCAGGAAACTTGCGCTAACTCTTCTCAAGGCTCTATTGACAGATCAGAAGATACACCCTCTCGCCAAACCGGCAGGCAACCTAAGAACGGTGATTCACAACCCGCCCATATCAGGGCGGGTAGCACAGAGTCGCAAACAAACCACGCCCCGGAGGCTTCAGATACACAGACGCCTGTTTCATCAGAAGTGCTTCCAAATACATCCCCGCGACCTCATACCTCGGCCATCCCAGAGCCTAGTGAAAACCAACGATCAGTGCAAGGGGACTCCAATGGCGTGGCAGCATCAGCAGCACAAGGCGTATCTACAGTATCTACTCCCACTGAAATCAAAGCACTACAGGCGCCAATTGAATCACCGAAACCTCAGATCGCTGCTCAGCAGCTTGAAAATACGGAACATTTGCATGAAAAACGACATAACACTGGGTCACCAGTACAATCCGATGAACAGATCCAATTAAATGAGCAGGGCCATATAGCCGCTACAGAACCTGCTTCCCTTACAATTCGAGCCGATCCATCAACCACAGAAGGCTCCCCGCAACGCGATGGCTCTGCCTGGGCCCTTAGCGCTCACCAGGTGCCTACGACTGGTGAGGATGTCGAGGTTAATCAAAATGCATCCCAACCGAAAGACGATGGATTAGAGCAAGATACCCAAGTGTCGCAAGGACCATCTTCGAAGACGAAAAAGCCTCGGGGGCGCCCTGGACATAAATCTATCACAAAGAACTCCCCAGAAACGCCTGTCGAAAACGCAATTCAGAATTCGAATGGAGCACAAAATGAGCAGGCGGCAGCCAAAGTCGATGCAAGCTCAAAGACGAAACTGCCTCGTGGGAGACCCTCAAACAAGAAAACAATTGAAGCTATTGATACCGACCAACCTGAACCTGAACCTGAGCCAGATCTCGCTGAGGCCTCTTCGGAGCCACGTCGAGGCCGCAAACCGACACCCAAAACTGCCGATGACCAGTCAGAACCGGTTGTGGAATCTGACAAGGCACAACGTGGTAGACCTGGGAAAAGAGCGAAGCAACCAGTGGAGTCGGAGCCTGCTATTGATCAGCCAGAACCCGAGGTGGAACCCACAGCAACCAAGTCCCGGCGAGGCAGGCCTGGGAAGAAGGATAAACGTGCCATCGAAGCTGCTGAGCCTGAGCCTGAACCTGAACCCGAGCCTGAACCTGAGCCCGAGCCTGAGCCCGAGCCTGAGCCCGAGCCTGAGCCCGAGCCTGAGCCCGACGTGGAATTCACAGCAACCAAGTCCCGGCGCGGTAGACCCGGGAAGAAAGATAAACGCAGCTTTGAGCCTGACCCTGACCCTGTGGCGGCAGATCAGCTAGAACCCGCGGTGGAGCCCACAGCAACAAAACCTCAACGAGGTAGACCTACGAATAAGAATAAGCGTGCCGCTGAACCTGAACCTGAGCCTGAGCCTGCAGTAACACAGCAGCCAGAACCCGGGGCAGACTTTGCGGTAATGAACTCTCGCGGAAGACCTGGAAAGAAAGCCAAACGACCAGCTGAACCTGAGCCTGAATCGGAGGCAGAGGAGCAACCAGAATCTGAAGCGGAACCTGCAATGCCCAAACCTCGTGATAAACCTGGGAAGAAGGCTCGACGGGTGGAACCTGAGGCCGAGCTCGAAACCGAGTCCGCAGCAGATAACCAACCAGTGTCTGAACCGGAACCCGCCGTATCAAACGCACAGCGCGGCAGACCTGGGAAGAAGGCTAAGCGCGCAGTGGAACCTGAGCCCGTACCTGGGACAGATAACCAAGCAGAAACCGAGCCTACAGAAGACCGGTCGCGCAAGACTCGAGCGCCTCGGGGAGAAACGGTTCCGGTCACTGTTTATCGTCTCGCCAATGTCGATTCTCTAGGAGGCATGGCAGCTGCGGCTAATGAGCCTGGAGAGGAACAAGAATCCGCCGATGAACTCATCGCACACCAGAGAACCAAGATGCCGAGTCGCGGCGGTGTCAACCCAGCCGACGTGTTGAGCCAGATCTGCCGCGAGACTCTGGAGAAGACACTTACCACATTGAAGGATGGCATTGCGAATGAGGCAAATGCTACGCGACGTGCAGAGTGGACACGCAAGAGAAAGGCCGTCGAAGCATTTGGTTCGGAACTGGAGAGTCGCCTCATGGACCTCAGCGGCATGCTTGATAGCAACTTTGTCCTTGGCGTGCAATTGAAGACGACCAAGCGAGAGATGATGGATCTACGAAGTCGGCTTTACCGTGTCCGTCGAGAACGCGAGAACATAGCTTTGCAGATGGATGCAGTACGAAGTCAACACATGGAAGAGGAACAGATGAAATCGGTAAGTCTTTTCTACAATCATGCAAGCAATCACCTTACTGACCATCAACCCTAGTCACGCAACGCGATCAGTAATTCTCTTCACAGTCTTGAGCTGGCGCTCGAACGCAACCAGCAACGTTCTGCTGCTGCCTCGGATTCATCAGATCTTGAATTTATGCTGCGCAGTCTCGCCGACGTCAGTTCCCGGGCTCCTGGAGCACAAGGCGGCCTCCTTCACCAAATTCGGACTTTCAATGCACAGCTCGAAGCTACTGCGGCTCGTCTCGAGCGATGATTTTACATTCTTGTTTTCTCCGATCTTTCCAATTTTTGTTTGTTCAGCGTCCTTCCGTTATGATACCAGGAATCGGTTTTTGTATAACCAAGATCGCCCACGGCTGGGCCAGAGGGCGTTAAGTGAAGTTCAACCCTGTACAAGGTCAATGACGTCTAGAGTAGTATTTGAGATGTGCTTTGAAATGTTCTAACTGAGTGATTACCTCGCTACTCACTACATCCACCGGGAGACTTCTTCGACCAAATTTCTGAATCCCTTCCTAGACCCACTATGTATTATTAATTGTCCCGACTCCTAGAGCCGATCAGTCGGAGACTTTCAAGGTATACTCCACTGTGCTTGTTAATGCCGTGGAAGATTCCTGCAATGAGAACCCAGATCTATATGATATAGATTCGGATATAAAGTCACCATGGCACTCGATCAGATCCAAATCAAACCAACCACCTAAAGACCTCCAATTGGCATTTCCGAAGCCTCCCACCCTCTATACCCTCTATACCCTCCAAACATGACCAAACTCTTCACCCCCCTCAATGTAGGCCGCATGGAGCTCTCCAACCGCATCGCCATGGCGCCCATGACCCGGTTCCGCATCGACGACAACCACGCCCCCCTCCCAATCGTAAAAGACTACTACGCCCAGCGCGGCTCAGTCCCCGGCACCCTCCTCATCACCGAAGCAACCCTCATCTCCGCCCGCGCCGGCGGCTACCCCAACATCCCAGGCATCTACACCGACGCCCAGATCGCCGCCTGGAAGGAAGTCACCGACGCCGTCCACGCCAAGGGCAGCTACATCTACATGCAGCTGTGGGCGCTAGGCCGCGTCGCCGACCAAGCCATGCTCCAAGCCCAAGGCCACGACCTCATCTCCAGCAGCGCGACCCCCGCCCCGGACGCGCCCACCCCGCGCGCCCTCTCCGAGTCCGAAATCCACGACTGGATCGCGGACTATGCGCAGGCAGCGCGGAACGCCATCGCAGCCGGCTTCGACGGCGTCGAGATCCACGCTGCGAATGGGTATCTGATTGATCAGTTTATCCAGGATACGTGCAACACGCGCGATGATGCGTGGGGGGGCAGTGTGGAAAGACGGGCCCGGTTTGCGGTTGAGACTGCGCGCGCGGTGGTGGAAGCGGTTGGGGCGGATCGGACGGGGATCCGGTTTAGTCCTTGGAGTCCGTTCCAGGGGATGCGGATGGAGGATCCGAAGCCGCAGTTTGAGTATCTTGCGCGGCAGATGGCGGCGTTGGGGTTGGCATATGTGCATTTGGTTGAGGCGCGGATTGCGGGCAATGCCGATGTTGAGCAGGGGGATACTTTGGATTTCTTCTTGGAGGCTTATGGGAAGGCTTCGCCGGTTATTGTTGCTGGTGGGTATAAGGCTGATACGGCGATTCGGGCGGCTGATGTGAAGTATGCGGATTATGACGCTGTTGTTGGCATTGGGCGTCCGTTTATTTCGAATCCTGATTTGCCGTTCCGGGTTAAGGAGGGCATTCCGCTGGTGCCGTATGAGCGGGATACTTTTTATCTTGTGAAGGATCCCAAGGGATATATTGACTATGAGTTCAGTGCGGAGTTCAGCAAGGCGATTGAGGTTGTGGCTTGATTTGGGATTTGTGTTTCTTTTGGGTCATTGCATGGCGGCGTTTGAATAGATCATTGCATGTATATAAGTTAGAGATATACTTGGCATATACTAGAATCCATACACTTGGAATTTGCGGTCAGTGAGTTGATAGTCATAAGTGTAGTCCATCGCCTGTGGTGAAAGGTTCCTTTGATTGCCTGTGATTCAAAGGCAAGCAAGCACACCGACTAGCAGTATACGGACCACGACTTCATCCGAGTCAAGGGTCTGAGATAAGAACTACCTATAATCATCTTGGCATATCGGCGATGCATGTTCCCACCCACAAGGGAAGACATCCGACAGCTTGTCTCATTGGTGGTAATATGGCTAAACCAAGTCTTTAGCGGCAAAGATACAGAGATATCTCTACACTTTCAACAGGCCTCTCTTAACCTGTTACGTTCGACATCTCTTAAGATAGCCTATAGACAACTCTTAACCCTGCAGGGTCTAGAGCTGCATTTCAATATCAATATCACACCTAATGCAGCTATCCTGGCGAGTCCGCTTATTATATCTAAATATCAATGTAACCCACCGCTGAGCCCTATGTGCCTATGTATAGGTAGGAACTGCTTAACTAGCTCCAGGTAGCTTGAAGAGACAGGTCACAAGGAAAGAACATGAGCATTTAGAAAGCTGACCCGCATATTGATTTCGGTGAACAGGCATCTGACAGATGCAACATGTAGACCATCAACTGCAGGTGCACAGATATAGCCTATCAAACACGACTATCAATCTGTAGACTAGAATTGATCATATAGCCATAGGGATCTTTCGGATTATTTATTCCTTTTTTTCCCTCGCGACCACTATTGTAGTAGTATCAGAGTGAATGAAGATTGTATTGTCGGTCACTCCATAGATATATATCATGTCGGAGATACGGCAGTAGCACAATACTTGGGTTGTAGTACTGCGGCAGTTGCTCGCATTAGACGATGCATGGCAGTTTTCCTGCACATGTAAGTCCCCTCAGTATAACCCAAACATCGACCTTCGAAGTCTTTCAAGGACGGTTTTTCAAACCCCGGGTCGGCATGTCCTAAATACTGGCCTACCGACATACCCCCAGTCAACTGCAAACCAATACAACAGGTACAAGGGATAAGCCGTAAACCGGAAGAAGATCCCTACATCATACGATCTCCCTCTACTCCGAACTCTGTACTCCATACTCCATACCCCAGATCTCTTTCCCAAAACGTGGCATCAAGGGTTCGTCTTGGCATCCCGATCAAAGGAGCAACCTTCCGCTCCGCCGAGCCGAGACACCCATACCCGAGGATAAAGAGAGTTTGGACTGTGCACGCTGATTCGTCCCCAAGATTCCCCCGTGAAAGATCCCATCAGGAATCTGTTCATTTCGCGGGGATCGACAAAGTCAGATGAGCAGAGTGTGGGGAAAGAAGGATTCCCAATTGCAGATCGTGCCATACCGAGCTAACCACGGAGGAGCTGGGATTCCATCTGCAGAGAATCATCGTATGATGTGCTAACACATGCCCGGAATACGGTCCAAGACATTTTGTTACGTATCCCGTGCAGCGCTACTCCCTACGTGGAGATACGATCGCCCAGGGCTGAGAGCTCTCCCCGCGTCGCTTAGCCGGATACAGCAGGGAGCAACGCCAAGTCGCGTTAGGCTTGGAATGAGTTCTAGCGGAATCCAGCGGGATTGGGAATAGATTTCGATCTGTATTGTCTGTACGGAGTACGGAGTACAGAGCACGGAGGACTGCCACAAGGAGTGATTGCTCTGATCTGTGCGTTCCTCGCAGAGATCGCCATTACATCTTGTGGGGGCCAATCATATAATCCAGGTACATACGACAGGTTTGTTGGGGAAGTGATGAATACATTGCTTTTACTTTCAATATCATCCAATATGCACTCAGCTCATGCGGTCTCGAGGGTCAAGGGTACGCACATCCACTCCGTAGCGATGGAGCAACTACGGAGTAGGTCAGCCCCGAGTCCCAATGACAAGATTACTAATACCCATGCAGCGTTAGATTAATTAGGTAGCATTATGGCTATTCTGCGGGTTTCTGGTATATTGGGATCCCATGCATGGTCTCATATTTGAGACCACAACACACAGGCTAAACAGACCTCAAAACAACCCTAATCCCTTCAATGCAAAGCTAAAAAAAAATAGACCACTTCACAGGCCAATACATGCCTGACAGACAAGGTTTCTGACATTCAGGCGATCTCGAGCTGACTAATCCTGTGGCGGTTGTTTGTTTATTATTGCTCCTTGGCGCGCCACCAGCCCAAGCCATTATTTCGGTGGATGCTTACGGTCGCCTCGTCTGGGCATTGTTTTTTAATTCTCCAATCGAGGCCCAGAACTATGGCAACGCCAATTGTAGCCACCGGTCAAAGCACCACTTGGCTTGGGTTGAGACCTCGGGATGTTTCAGTGTATGAGGTCCCTATTGCGCGCCAATGCACCTCTCCCATGGACGGAGTACGGAGTACGGAGTACATCATACCATCCAGATACAATATAAAACAAAATAGATCGCCTGCATGATTATTTCCCCGTTCTTGTCACGGGCCTTCAACTGAGGTCCCGTATCCAGCAAAAGTACGGAACCAAAAAGAAGCAAAGCATGGTCTTGGCTACATCGGCACTGAATCTCAATCTCTGCGGGCCGAATCTCAAAGCCGACCAGACACAATACGTACAGGTACAGAGTACTCCGTACACAGGGACAAATAAGAGGCAATGTCCACTTGGTCCACTGTTTATCACGTGGCCCATTAAGCGACATGTGGAGGTGAAGCTTGACCGGCAGGCATCTTTTAGCTGGTGTCTCATAGGCCAAGGAAAAAAAAACAGGGACCTTAAAGAGCAAACAAGGACAAATGGGTAGCCTCGTGCGCCGATCCAGGTTCCCCCCGGACCGACGGCCCATTCGAGACGAGTGAGAACTGTGCAACGGCCATTTTTGCCTCTTTGGTCAATCTACGCGGTTACGAGGTCCCGTTTTCCCGTGTGAAACGTACTGACCGGGGTGCTCAACGCTGGTTACTCGATGTTTCGCTCTGTGCTATCCGTGCTGAGAAAAAGGGGCAAAAGGGGATACTCTAAGGTCCGCGCTAAGTGGGTAAAGAATGGATCTGTACGGTGGAAATAGCATAGTGAGGTAAACTCGTATGAATTCATTGGTGCGTAATCCCGAACTAAATCTGCATGGCCATGCATGGAGTAGCTAATGTACTTTTTTTTTGTTTCTGTTTCTGTTTCTGTTTTTACCATGGTTTTGACCGAGATCCAATATTGCTCAATAATTTCATTGCATTACAACATAATATTCTGGAAAGAAGAAGAAGAAAAATCCTCCGTAATAGAACCCCAAAGGGCATTCCACACTGAACCGAGGTGACGCAGTCGATTCGGCTCGGTATCCAGTACCGGGATTTGCTACCGAATCAACCCCCTCAACAGGTATCTGGTACCTCTAAACTGGACACTCTACAATTGTACGGTCTATCGCACTAAAGGTTATCTGTCCTTTGATGTAAGCTAGATGCGAAAGCTTGGGAAGTGGATGAACTCGCTGATCAGGACAATCCTCATTCACGCTGATCGTCCTTTGGAGCTCGATTCAACATTCAGCGCGTTTAGGGGTTACGCACGGTGTATACTCCGGGGACCGGTTTCTGTATATGGATGAAGGCCCTGTAGAAGATAGAATTGACCTAATGCGCTATCGGTACGGTATACACTTACTACCTCTGTACCTACATGTAGGTTGGTATAGGTACTATCACAACGTTATGGGAAATAAAGTAATGCCATGCATTCCCCTATACTGACGTTGTACGTTGTCCCCGAACTGTGAACTCTGATCCGGAAGTATGCAGTACATGGTGGACTAGCGAATTATGACAGATTGAACCAAGTGTCCAGGGTGACTCGCCTCTGCCAATGAAATCGTCCCCCGGATCCCTTCGGCCACTCCACTTGTTTCCCCAGGCTCGTCCTTCCATTCATCCTTGCGCCAGTGAACGGTCCTCGTCAATTGCCATTCCTCCGTGCCGTCCCTGCATGGCTAATTTGACATTGTTCTAGATGACTCGGAATGGCTTCGGATCCCTGTCCATAGCTGGATGGTGAGAAATTTTTAATGCAGACAAGTCGATAATAAAAAGAACGAGGTTTAGCCAGAACCCATATATCCGGGTATAACTACCAGCATAATTCCCCTTCTCTCTCTCTCTCTCCACTAAATCCTTTTTCTCTTAACTTCTCTTAAGTGGGACGGGTCCTGCCGGCTGCACATCATTGCGTTTTATAAACGGTAATTACAAAACCGTAAGTTTACTCCACTGGAACCCTCATCCCAAATCTCCATTTTTCCAACCTTCGAGTCGGGGTATAATAGTTTGCCTCCCGCACTTACTCCCCTTTCCCCAGTTCATATCTCTTGTCAAGTAGTGTCAATTGATTCGGGCCCCTCTATAACTTGTGTTATACTGCATCTTCTCTTGTCCCCTTCTCATATTCCTTTTTCGACAGAGAACACATCATGTCCGCCACTGAGGCAATCGACCACAGCCCCAACCTGGAGAAGGACGTGGGCCCCGTTCCCCAGAACGGCAACGGCGCGCCTATGCACCCCCAGATGTCCGCCGAAGAGCACCAGGTAGCACGCGCTGCCGCTCGTTTCGGCTACGGACCCCTCGCCCACGTCAACACCGCCGAGGCCTCTCTCCCTCCCTTCGGTGGTGAGTTCCAGCCCGGTCTGTACAAGTCCGTCGAGGGCCGCAAGTTTGCCAATCCTGCTCCCCTCGGCCTGTGCGCTTTCGCCCTCACCACTTTCGTGCTGAGCGCTATCAACATGGGTGCCCGGGACATCACGGCCCCGAACATAGTCGTCGGTCTGGCGTTTGGCTACGGTGGTCTGGTTCAACTGCTCTCCGGCATGTGGTATGTAACTGTAACCTTGGGTTTCACAGCGGTGGTCGACTAACGACGCTTTCTACAGGGAAATGGCTGTCGGTAACACCTTTGGTGCTACTGCTCTCTCTTCTTACGGTGGTTTCTGGATCGCTTTCGCTATCGTCTTGACCCCTGGTGGATTCGAGATTGCCGATGCTCTCGGTGAGAGCGAGGATCCTACCATGTTCTACGATTCAATGGGTCTGTTCCTGTTTGTGAGTTTCCCCGCCTGTTTGTCGTTTCCAGGATTCACGCTGACCAATTCAAGGGCTGGTTCATCTTCACCACCATCATGTTGTTCTGCACCCTGAAGTCCACAGTCGCCTTCTTCTTGCTGTTCTTCACTCTGGATCTGACCTTCCTCCTGCTCGGTGTCGCCTACCTGCAGCGCGGTGCGGATGGTCACCCCAACGCCAACGTCCAGAAGGCGGGTGGTCTCTTCGGTTTCCTGGCTGCTTTCGCGGCTTGGTACAACGCCCTGGCTGGTATTGCCGATACCAGCAATAGCTTCTTCATAATCCCTGTGGCCCACTTCCCCTGGTCTGCTACTGGCCGCACTCGCCGTGGCAAGACTGACCGTGAGCAGGCATAAATGTCCTCTCCTTTTCTTTTTTTCTTTTTTCTTTTTTTGTGGGAAAAAAAAGAGGGATGTGTGCTGTTGAGTACTTGTAATGTTTTCGATACCCAGTGTTGTATGAAAAGGCCGTCTGAATCTCCCTGCGCTCGTCGACACGTTCGCTCGTTGCTGATGGGATCGTGAGGGATGTCTGTTTCGCCTTGGGACTGTTTCTGTGCATGGATGCGGAACATGATGCATTGTGCAGTTGCGATATCTCCAGTCGTCCCGCTCTCGAGACTGCTTGCCGGTTGTAATTGTTCGGGTGGAGTACTCGGGTATATATCCGTGCTCTTTTTCTTTGTCTCTTTCTTCCGTGCTGTATTTAGTCCCTTTTTTCACCTGCGAGTTTCTGACTCAGTAATTAATTCTTCACCTTTCGCAAGGCTTTCAATCCTCTTTTCTTCCTCGTAGATCGATGTTCTTGGGTGGCGACGAACGTGCTTGATGCCTGCTTCTGTTGAATGTCTCCGGGGATACCTAGCATCGAGTCGAAATGTTGCAAACCAACTCCCATCCCAAGACCTAGTGTACCCATGCAAGTGAACTGGGCAACCATTAGAGCTGAGTGGCAAAGGATACCTGTCATCCACATCAAGACATGCTCCATTGCAAGCAATGTCATGTCTTTTAACATGAGTCATCGGAGTCAAGTCCGATATGACAGGCTAGAATAGCCAGTCACATGGTCAAAACATAGATACTTCCTCCCAAGGCCCTGTATGAAAAGAGAAAAAAAAGTATGTATGCATCAGCCAGGAAGAACAGAATAGGGGCATGCATATGTATATAGAGCGACCGAGTCTATGAGCAGCACCGGAGCCTATTATACATAGACCCTTGACTAGCAATCCGGGATCCAGCCACCCGAGTGTGGAGATACTGGGTCTATTGCCTCATATCGGTAATGGCTCGGTTTCAGAAGTGCAGATAATGTCGCATGAACAAACTCCGTAGGGGGTTGAGTCCTGTTGATACGAGAGAGTATTCTTTGGATACCGTAGAGAATTGTGTCCATACATTCCCCTCTTCCCGGTTTTCATTGCTTTCTCTGTGAATGAGGGAAAAAAGTGTACAACATAGAAGAGACGAAGACAGGCACCAGCATACTCGGACTAAAAATGGAAGCTGAGGTGCATTGCGAAAAAGCGCGCAACACCGAGTCAAGGCCGACGATCTCACGGTTGAAGGTCGGTGCTTGCTCGGTGGGGAGTTCGTTGGCGTATCAGCGTTGGCGGAGGGTTGTGACGGGCGGAGATTGTTCGGCGGTCGGGATGCCGTGCTTATCTCTTGACCTGATGGGGCTGGACTATCAATGAAGGAGTGATGTATCGGGTTTGATCGGGATGGTGTGATGTTTCATTCTTGGTAGGGGGCTTGGTGTCTTGGCTGTTTGAGAAGTACTTCTACCCCGTACGTGGGAGTGCACGTACAACATAGGGCTTGGAAAGAGGATTGGTACACGGTGAATAGATTCAGAGCCTACAGTATTTGGGAATTGTCTGCGCTTGTCTAGACGATCAAGAGGAGATTTCAATTATGTCGAGGTATATAGAGTAGAATACATAGCGCTATGTTCAGGATATCTCTTGTGGGTAGATAGCAAATGGGCAAGTCCACAGCCTGCAGCAAGTACAAAAAGGGTGGCTGGATGCATCCAACTCGTCCAAGGGGAACTTGATTACGACACAGCCAAGATGCCAAGTTCATGTGGCTGCGGGTTCGACCTGCAGTTTGCACTCGTCCCAGATTTGGCGAAGCATGGGTAGGTGAATGCGATCGACATAGAAAAAGCCCAGCAAGATAGCTCGGGCCTCTTGCCACGAGTTGATGCCCAGCAATTGTGCAGCTTGAGCCAGCTCAGCCACGAAGAAAGCCCGCTCTGCCGGCAGAACCAGACTGCAAGCTGCACCCATGAAGAGCTGCCAGAAAAGCAGGTCGCGGCACAGGGCGAACAGACCCGAGGGGATGGTAATCTCGAGCGCAGTGCGCAGGGCCTGGATCGGCTTGGGCAGTAATTGGGCTATCATCGGATAGAAGTTCCAAATAGCGCTATTGTGGAACAGTAGCATGGCCAGGCGGGTGGTGCCTTCGATGGTGTTATCACCCTTGACCTGGCCGGTCACTGTATATCGGTCCATGTGTAGTTGGTATTCTACGTGTAGAACTTCTGTATTGAAATAGTCCTCGGTCTCCTCGTTGAACTCTTTGTACCCGGAATTGCCCTTGATCCATTCGGCATACCAGGAAAGTTCAAGGAGGTCATATACGATTTGCGCCATGGTTTCGCCAAAAAGACCGGGTATCTTGAGTAGAGGGAAGAGGCGGGTGGAAAGTAATGCTACGTCATCGCTGGGTGGGATGAGGGAAAACCGCGCTGGGCGTGTATAGCGCAAAAAGGGGAATATAGGTTTAGCGTGAGCCATGCAGGCGACTCGGATATCGGTCCTGATTGCAGTGTTAATACATTTTCTCGTGTTTGCCTGAAGGATAAAGCCAACCATGAGATCTGGAACCGAACATCTGACGGGACATCATCAAAGTTCTTTCGTAGGGCGATCATCTGTCGCAAACCTGCCAAGTGAATTTTGAGATAATCGGGGTTGCCCGAAGCAATCTATGATGTATGAGCATCATCTTCGACTACCACAAGCCCCATTTGGAGAATCCACTCACCTCGATTGTCAACAGGGTAGAAACTGCAGCAATCAAAACATCACTGCAAGCCTTGACCGGGTCTGACAGGCCCTCGTTAACCAATCGAATAGTTTCACCGCGGTGGTGGAACGTATCAATGACCAATTGGCTTCGCTTCTGAGTCGGATCGCGGATAGGTAGTTCGCCGGCGCGCATTGCATCGTTGGAAGAAGCCATACAGATCGTTGCATGCAGGATAGCCGGGTCCCGTTGGATCAGAGACGCCCAATGCGCCTGTAGCTTGGGCTTATACCGAGTTTGTAACGGATGGGCTTCCTGTGTGAGATCCCAGAGAACTATCACCGCGTCAGTATACCAGCACTCCATACCATGATGGTACCAAAACTTACAGACTCGCAGGTGTCGCATCATGTTATCTGTCAGTTGTGTATGTCCAGTATTAAAGGGATCATTAGCTCCTTGTCCTACGTAGGACCATGCAGATAGTCCAGGGGTGTATGCCATCTCATTGAAGCTATTGTCGTCCCATGTGGCTGGCATAGCAGAGTATCCCACCGCTGTACTCGATACAAGTCCTTCGACTTCTTCCTTTTCGTCTGAAAGCTGGCTGCCAGAGAAGCTAGTCGAGCTGATCGACGGGCGGGCAGGCCCGACGGGCACTAGTGTACCGACATCCGTCGCGGGGGACGGATAAGACGTGTGCTTCCATTTGCTCTTACTGTACTGTTCTGTGCTCTCCATTCGCTTCTTGCGATTATGCTCGGACATCACATGGGACCGGATGCGCTTCAGAGTCTCGCCCGTTGTGCCTTCCGCTGCGGTTTTCTGGTCGCTGTTGACCCAGAATAACGTTGATTTCCCCGATGCATTAGCATTTTTCCGGGCCTTGCGAACCCTAGGTGCATTGCGACTGGGACCTGAAGCTGCAGACGCTGGAGTCGGAGGCGCGGTGGGTAGTGAGGTTTGTAAGGACTGGACGGGTGGGTTTGATACGTTGGGATAGGGAGCTGCGAAGGGGTCCGAGTGGATCGGATCGGCCGACCAAGCCGGCCGAGACAGCACGGGCAAGGTCTTCTTGTAAGCGGAAAATCTATCCTTGGCGTCCATCGCAGGGCTCTGAACGTTCAAGACGAAGGGTTGAGGACAAGCCCAAGGTTCCTGGGGGACCGGCGGGGTAGTTGTAGAAATCCAGAGGAAATTGGGTTCTTCACAGTTATCTCAGCTTGACAAATCACCGGTCCCGCTAAGGATTTAGTGCGCATTAATATAAACTGATGCGAGATCGTTTTCTTTGTGTTCGACTTGGAGACTTCTTAAAAAAGCCGTACAGTCAGCCCTGGAGGATTAGAAAGGGGTATCGGTCGAACAGCCAGAGCCAGCACAACACGACCAAATAAGAATCCGAACTCCCTAAGCGCACGTTCACAAGCTCTGAGCTCTGGGGAAAACCCGATCCACTTGGGATATCTTGGCTTATATCCACCGAGTTCTTTGGAGGTCATGTGGCGTTATAGGGGATGACATGTGTGCTCCGGAATCATCGATGTGGTATATGGGATCCTATATCAAGATCATCAGGAAACCAGTTATTCATGAAACGCCTACCAATCTCAATACGAAAGGGTGGACATAAGAATACTGCAACCCCAACCCCACAAGATGATCTGCGCTTCGGGCCCCGAGGTCGTTATTGAAGGATTCCAACGGCTGGAGGGGCCAGACCCGAAGCGTCAAGATCTTCCCACCCCTGTCAGCACTAACCAGGCTATGTCATTGAGGCGGGGATTCGTATAGCAAGCCAAAACTTGTGCGACTATTCAAGTTTTAACCCTGGATGAGTGCTGACCAACGATACCAAATCCTCGTACTTTGTCCTCAAGTCGTTGAGCAAATTGCCTATCATGATCCGAAGGGGCATAAGATCTTCAATTCGAGCTTTGATAAGGCTACCGAGCTACTTACATTGCTCACCGGAGATTTACCTACTTAACAATGGAAAACTACAAGGGAGAAGAAAGGACAACGCCGTGATCTAGTTGATATAGACGAATGATTGGGGGGGGGCAAATGAGATACAATGAATGAGGTAGTTAAAAGAAAATAATGTAATAATCGGACATCGGTCTCATTCCGACGCCATGCAAATGAGTAGGGCCCTGATTTAGGTCATGCCAGGTCGCGGGAAGATCGGCACTGTTTCCAGCTGTTCTAACCCGCCCATTGTACCATTCTGTCCACTGTTTTGCCAACCTTGTCCGGTTTGCTGATTGATAAACTGGCTCTGGCGGAAAGGGTTGGTGCTGCCAGTCAGGTTGGGTCGCAAGGGGGCTGCTGCTGGAGGTTGTAGACCCGACTGCGGGGCGGGAGAGCTCCGCGCAAAAGGATTAGTACCTGTCCGCTGAGGTTGGATCGGTTGCGCTTGTGGTTGAGGAACCGGCGGAGGTTGCACAGGCTGGAGTTGCTCGTTTGGATTATTATATTGCGGGCTGGCGGAAGAAAGTCGTCTGGCGAATGGGTTCGTGTTCTGTCGCGAGAGTGGTCTGGCGGTCGGCTGAGCGGCCGTGGAGTTGAGCATCATTGACTGGCGGAAGGGATTTGTATGCTGGGGCTGCAAGGGCTGGAGTCCTTGCTGTTGCTGTTGAGGGAAGGTAACACCTTCTTGTGGAATAGGAGCCAATTGCGATTGGAAGCCATATGACTGTGGCTGCGCGGAGTATCCTCCAAATCCAGCACCAGTTGGCATCGCTTGAAGCGGCTGTACTTGCGGCGGCTGTGGTTGCTGCTGCTGTCCAAAAGGATTGTTGGGGTTTTGTGCTTGATACGGCGCTCCATATTGGGCGGGCTGACCGTATCCGGTTGCGAGGGGCTGTTGCTGGATTGCCTGAGGCTGTTGCTGGATTGCCTGAGGCTGTTGCTGAATTGCCTGAGGCTGTTGTTGGAAACCAGTTTGCTGGGGATAGAAAGGTTGCTGCGGCTGCTGCTGTTGGAAGCCTGCCTGCTGGTACTGCATTTGAGTCTGCTGCGCCATTGGCTGCTGATTCTGATCAATGGAATCAAAGAAGTCGATCAAATCCACAGGTGCTGGTTTCGGTTGTTCAACCTGCTGAGGTTGGTTTGAAACCGGCGGGGTTGACATCGGCTTTGACGCACTGACTGTCTCAGTAGCTTCAGTGCTTGGTGGGGCGCGTACACCTTTCTTGGCTAGATATTCGCGTCGACGAAGATCGAAATCGGGATCATTGAGATCATCCTCAAGAAGACGTGCTAGATCCGTAGAAGCATGTTTGAGCTTCGGGATTTCCAAGCGGGTGGCAGATTGAAAATGCCTTGCCACTCCCAAAAACTGGACCACTTCTTCGGTTTGTTTGGTGAATGTCTTATAGATTGCGAGGGCGCGTATACTATCCGGCCGTGACATTTCGAAGTAGTGCTCTGTTTTGTTTCGACGTTAGACTCACATTGTCCTCGACTCGAGATTCTGCAGGCTTACCCAAAACATTGATCGTGCCCTCATTCATGACCGAATATAGAGTCAACAGATCGAGCGTGAGGAGACGGAATGCAGTCAAACTGATTTCATTCTCGGGCTCGTCCGTCAATAACTATTTGTTGTCAGTTTCTGAGAAGGAGTTCCAGACTTGGTATTCACCCACATCACACCGCAGTAACACACGAATTTGTTTTTGTACAATCTCCGTCTCCCTCAAGAGACCTTTCTCCACGCCTATTCTCTTCAGCCGTCCAGGTCCGCTTCGAACATGATCTGTCTTGCAGGCTTCAAACGCCTTGGCGCGCGTGATAAGGTATTCGGCATATCGACGGATGTTATTTCCCTGTGATTGAGCTGGGAACTGGTTAGGGCCTGAGTCCAATTGGGGAAATATCACAGGTCTCACCTTCGGAGAAATTGCTGGGTGCGATCTTCTTCGGGTTATCGGACAAGTATCCCAGCGCAGCATCGAGTTGCCCCTCGCGGATCATAAGATGAAGAACGATGAGCGCCTTGAATACGATGGTCCATGCCGAGTCCCGGAGTCGAAGCTGGAGTGTTCGGAATACCTCTGCGACTCCTGCCTCGCCAGTATGGGTCGCCACTAGGATATGTTCGATGTATTTGGATTTAGGGGCCGCAAGCTATTCGCGCCAGACGATGAGTGACTGTCGCACATGGAAACAAACAATTCAATCAGTCAAACTTACCTTGAGCTTAGTCGCCCCTTTTACTGACTTCTCGAATCCCCCAGGCATGTTTCAGAGGGTCGCGAATTGATGCCCAACTTCTCGATGACGAAAGAGAATACAAGTTTGTCGGGAGACAAATGTGAAGTGGAAAAAAAAAAATCGGAGAGCCTGCTCCAAGAATCAATGCCTTTACAGTGTCCAAGAAACTTTTAAATCATCACCCGAATCGCTCATGACGTGGCTCAATGAGCCATGTTGTGAGACTGGGGATTGTTGGCGGGTTTCTAGGGAAGGATGAAGTTCAATCGGAAGGTCCGGGCTAGGGATTGGTGTGCAATTAAATACACGAGGGAGTGGATGTTATTTGAGAAGCAAGCGGAGGGATAAGAATAGCAACGAGAGGGGAAGATCCAAAGGGTGGGCAGAGGGAGTTCCTGGGGGGCGGAGAGCATGTTCCTAGAGACAACCCGATTGGGACTAGCGCATGGTGGCACGAGGATCGGGTCCGCGTGTTCGTAGAGGAAGTATATACAGCTGTCCGATGTGCTTCTAATTTGGATATCGGGGGATATATAGAGACATATCAATTAGCAATATATCATTCATTGCACAAGATTAGGGAGGGCCCTCTTGTCAATTATCAACATTCATGTGGTCTCTTTCTATCCCGTTTTATATCACGACAAGACACCTTGCTTGGAACATCGGTGCTCTATTTACAAACATATGCATGAGCAATTAAATAGATAGGGCCGCTTCAATTGTTTGATTTATCAGTAGTAAAGGTACCGATAGTTCTAACTAAGAGTAAGTTTGAAAGGGTATAGTAAAGGGAGAACATTTACAGAATGAACGAGTCATGCTACTATATATAACGAGGATTGGCATTCATTAAATTATAAACAGAGATCCATCGTAAACTGCAGATTTGAACCTAATTGTATACTTTATTGGCCTCCGACAAACCATTCCTTAGGATTATATCTCACGCTGCTCAAAGTTCTATTCTCACAAATGATTATGATAGAATGATCCATTTCAGGTATCGGTTACATCATCTGCAACTAAGATTGGGTTGATGATCTGCCGAGGCACTTACATATGTATCGGGTTAGGAGCTGTAATAAAAAGCTTTAATTCTTGCTAGAAATACGCCTCTGAAGCATACTTACAAATAAGTCTTTATCCAAACTACGCAGAATGGTATGTTATAGTGAAGTATTGGGGTTCTATACACATAAGTCTCCGTTTGGCCTCTGTCTAAAGCTCAGGATTCACTTTCACATTCTCCCGGCATCTCTAAGGTATGGAGATCTGATCATAGCCTTTAACTTTGGCAATATATCACGGATTTGAGTAACCACGAGCCATGAGAATGGAATCCAATATCAACATCATTCAATCCATTATTCCATACCAGGGTAAACTGAACGGCATACTCACATGTAGGATACAAGGAAAGTATACCTACCTACCTTATATGCAACCGAGCCCCATGACTTTGACATAAAGAACCAAGGATCCGAGGGAGGTGTAGAAGCTCCAGGGCTCACTAGGTCCCATATGAGAGCAGTTGAGCTCTTCTCTCCTCGTGAACCCCAACCGATTCACATGTACTTCCTCACCTTCATTTGCACCGCAGATATCTTTTCTTCGTCCTTGCTCAACTTCCTCAAAAGGTTGATATGCCTTCCTGAGTCCTTGGAAGTGGATTGAAGTTTTTTTTCTTTTCTTTCTGAAACTATCAACAGATTGGAGTCTTCGCTCCTACAGTTTTTCGCTTCTTTCATCATCCTAAACCATCCTCTCCCATCTGTCTAAGGACTCGAAAACAACTAGCAAGCTCCCTCCAAGTTCTACCCCTCGCTACTAACAACATATTTTCTTCATGTCCTGTCTCGCTCTGAACCAATATGGAAAGACGAAAGCCTCCTAGAAGGCCAAAGCTTCGATGGGATAGACCGATGCGTGAAGCTCTTTGCTGTCTATACCGGTTTTTCCAATGTGACAAGAGGCAGAAAGAAGAAATTTTCTTTTTCATATTTCGTGATAACTTGAGACGCCGTGATATCCACAGTTTTGTTCCTTCCGGGACACTTCACGCGCAATGGATCTGGATGAGAAACACTGGCGATCTTGTTTGGGGCCGGGTGCATAAAGAAACGGTATTTGATATGGAAGGGGAGTGGAGGAATATCATTCAACGCATCAAGTCGACGGCGGTCACTTTGCGTCTTCATATTCGTGAGAAGGCAGAAGACGACATTGACACGACTTTATGGGGAACGAGACCGATAGTCTCAGGCCCAAGAACGCGGTCTTCAGAGCCAGTTAATGTGGTGATTTCTTGGCTATGTCTGGCTTTGAAGGACCTTAGCTGACGTTGTTCTTAGAATGTTCAATCCGCGATGACACTGCCGCCGATCTCCTTGCCAGAAAGGCCCCGCCAAATGTCATCTCCACCACGTCTCTCAGAAGGACAGGAAACAAGTCATTGGTTTGTCCAAAATGTTGACCAGAGCGATGGAAGCAGTATAATAAATGATGGCCATAGCCAAGAACAAACAGATCACCTAGGAAGCAGCCAGTCGGTTGTCCTTAGTCATGGGAAGCTTTGTATTTGGTGCGAACATGGCACGCGTTTCGATCAACCAGATTATTACGATGATCAGGACCAGCATATTCATACAGAGCCTAACGAGAACCACGATCACAGCCAAGAAGCTGAAGAACAGGACTCGGAGAGGCATGATTGGGGTGATCAGCCACACGACCAAGACCAACGATCTTACAATGAAGAAGGCTACCACCTCAACTATGACCAGGCCATGCAGGGAGTTTCGGCCAATAACCTTCCACCATTGTTGTATCGGTGGTCAAACCCCGATTCGCAGGGAGTGAGCTCAAAAACCTACTATCGAGCTGCGCTTTTCTGCAATGGCGAATGGTTCAATCCAGAGGATTTCTCTGAGAATCGGTTCTTGAAATATTTTCGAAGTCATGTCTCCAAGGAAAAGACGAAGACGCCATTCATTTCTACCTTCCGCTCCCCTTTGGCACCCATTCATCGCGCCCTTGCTAGTCAAAACGGAGCCATAGTGACTGTTATTGATACTTCAAAACTGAACACAAAAGTCTTCTATACTGCTCCCCTTGCAGTCTTGACTGGGATAATTACATTGTGGAGAGGGTATGGAGAATACCTCATTTGGGGCCATATTCCAACTGAAGCAATTGCTTTCACAGTAGAAATCACCACCTTGGAGGATATTGCAAAGCATCACCGTGACATCAATCGACTGATTCAAATACCGCTTATTAGCAGCGTGAAATACTGCAATTACAACCTGCGCGACATGCTGGCATCGAAAAGAAAGTCACCTTTCAAGTCAGGTCGCACGCTTGGCAAGCTGTTGGCTCTTCTCCAAGTTCCAATGGTCCACTGGGACAACTTCTCATACAGATTTGGTAGGACATGGGGTTGGAAGTGTGGGGAAGAGATTACCCAGTTCTGCAGCGGAGTAAGGAGTGGACAGCCATACTTGCCCGAGGAATTGTCGGACTCCGAAAGCGAGGTCCAATTGTCAACGCCCCAAAGAAGACCTAGGAAGACGCCCTCAAAGAATATTCCTTTATATGACTTTGATTCTGATCTAGATTACGAGCCGCCTGAAACAGACGAAGGCTCAGAAGGAACATCGGACTCAGATGACCCGAATGACTCTCGGTCTGTATCAATGCGTGACGAGACCGAGACAGTCGATGATGGGAACTTTTCAACTCATGAGACATTGTCAAGCGGAATTTTTCCCAATGACAACGACCCCGATGATCTACCAAAGCAACCGACTACCGAAGAATTTTCGGATGAGACAAGTGACAACCAGGATACTTGCTCCCAGCGTGCATTGCAGCACGACTGGCCGTCGGAAGATGGGATATATCCCGATACGCCCACTCCTATCGAAGTGAGAATCCCGCGGCCATTTGAGAGCAGGTCATCTCCACAGTTTGATTTTCGCGGCCAGACGACCATGGATCTTGCTGAGCGAGTGCGATTGTGGTATCATCATGAGAATGAATAAAAGGCGTGAGACAGCCAGAGACAAAGTCCATTCTTTTCCTGAAAGAGATGATAACAGTCTCCGTCGAGCGTCTTTGTTTGAAGTAGACAAGTGATAGTAGACCTCGCTACATATGGAGTCAACTTAACAACTTAAATCAACCAAAATCAATACCTAGAGGCAATGCTGTTTCTCTGAACCCGAAACCCAGTAATACTGGCCTTATGTATGAGATATCTAGATTTCAAAAGTCCCACCAACCTACCTTGGTACATATAAATGTAGACAAATACAATTTGTGCCGCATATTTCAACGATGAACATGGCCAGCAAATGCCCAAAGAAGCTCAGGACCACTACAACAAGCAATTGACCAAACCTTTGTATGTTTTGCCGTTTGCCGCACAGAGTATGTACGAAGGTCTTACTATATCAAGGATAGACTTGGAAGAGCAAGAAAATAACTCGAGATGCGCATTAAGAGGCTCTGTGCGGATTGCCATCCATGGACAACCTCGCCTTGTCCCTGAGTTGTTGTACAGTTTCCGTCGTAGGAGGGCCGAACAAATCTTTTTGATTTTTGCGTGGATACACATTCATCAGCGAGGTATCTGGGACATGGAAACTCGTAAACTATCCCGACCCCCATCTAAGAACTTCTTTTGTATCCAGTCCATACCGCTTCCTTCGCCTTCAAAAAACACCCGGTCGATTGAAACCTAGAACTTGGAGAAAGACTTAACGGCGCGCGAGGTCTTGGCGTGGACCTTGAGGACGTTGAAGCGAACCTAAGTGTCAAGTCAGTTATCAAATTCGTAATGAAAAACACATTGCCAAATTTGGAGTGTGCAGAGCAAGGGCGTATGATTTCGTGTATTGCCAGCTGTGGCGAAATTGAACTAGAAATCGGATGGAAACGTACAGTCTTGCTCAGAGGACGGCACTGGCCGACGGTAACCATGTCACCCTCCTCAACACGGAAAGCGGGGGAGACGTGGGCAGACAGGTTCTTGTGGCGACGCTCGTAACGGTTGTACTTGGGGACGTAGTGCAGGTATTCACGGCGGATGACGAGGGTACGGTGCATCTTGGTGGAGACTAAATAGAGTTTGTCATAAGTTTCCTGCTTTTCATATATCAAGACGACTGTGAATCCAACTTACCGACTTTGCCGACGAGGACACGGCCGCGGATGGAGACCTGGGAAGTGAAGGGGCACTTCTTATCTGTAAACGTCCAAAAATGAGTAATTGGAAACCAAGAGATTTCGGTGATTGCAGGTTTTTGGGGAATGAGGGCAGTCTTTTCGAGATTTGAGGTTTCGATTGTCGAACGCAGATCCTGGCGCATGAGGGGCACTTCAAAAATTCCTGGTGCCTCAGTTGCTTCATGCGATCCTCCGATTGCCCTTAATATCCACGAAAAGACCACCCACCCATGTATTCCGCCACCAAATTTCGAATCAAATCTCAACGGAGGTCGTGCATACCGATGTAGGTTCCCTCAATGGCGGTCTTGGGGGTACGGAAACCGAGACCGACGTCCTTGTACCAGCGGCGGCCCTGGGCGGTCTTCTTGGAGGAAGCCTTAGCCTTGGTGTTAAGGAAGATGTGAGGCTGCTTCTGGAAAGCGCGCTCCGACTGGACGGTCAACTCGGTGGCCATTTTTGCGGTGTTGTTCGACGAGGAAGCGGTGTCGATGAAAGGTCGGGTTGGCGGCTGTCGAAGATGAGGAAGATTCGTCGACCGTCGGAATCTTTGGTAATTCGTAGTGTGCGACACTAGTCCCGATTTGGACTAGGCTAATTGGGGTTAGGGCTCTGCCTTTTGTTTACATCACGTGATTGCGGAGGCAACGCGCTTTGGGCAGGTGCGATAGGAGGACGATTAAGCTCCATTTCCGTCTCCCAGGGTGATCTTGAGATATCGGCGGCTCCTGGATTTGCGGACTATGCTCTCTTGATTAAGTCGTGAATGCGCCGGCTCGCTCACCCATAATGTCAACTCGAACCGACTCCGCGGGTTTGCGACCGCCGCGATCTCGTCGGTCTATCGCTCATGTCCCGCGGTCGAAGATGACGTCTGGATTGGACAAGGAGAATGCGACTGCGGATCTTGATGGAGCCCAGGCATTTGCGAGCAACACAAAATCTGCCATGAGAGATAAAAAATCTCGGAGTAAAAGTCTGGGGCCGGGTGGCCTCGATGCGCTCCAGAATTCTAATGGCAATCGTCGCCAGGTACTTACGCAAAATCAGAGATACTACATTTATGCGTATAAGATTCTGACTCAAACTAATATAGTCTACGGCATCTTTCCCACTTAAATCCATCCTAAAGCCTACAATCCCTGTCTCTCCAGTGCGAAACATCCCGTCATTCGAGGAAACACGCCGACGTACACCTGCCCGAAGTCAGCAGCAGACCCATGACGGTACGATGGAAGGAGAGAATGGGCAGAATCAAGGACAAGGTAGTCTTCTCATTGACTTCGAACCAACACCAAGACCTCCCGCTGTGGGCAATGATAATGACGATACTGCAAATCCCTTCGATACATTCAATGCGACTTCTGCTATTCGCGAAGAGATGGCTGCTACCAAGGAACGGGATGAAAAAGAGCGCAAAGAACGCGAGCGGCAGAATATTCTAGAGAAACGAGCAGCTCGACGGAAATCCATGGGTCCGTTCTCTACCTCACCATATCATGGAAGTGAATATTAACACATCGGTTTACAGCAAATCGCCGGGTGTCATTTGCCCCCGAGGCAACTCTGCACACCTGGAATGTGGTTGAAATTCCAGATGACTCAACCTCTTCCTCCGCTGCAAATTCGACACGACGTGCTTCTGCGACCGCCAACCAAGCTGCCTCTGAATCACCCAATAAGGATGTTCCATCTTCACCGGCAGAATCGGAATTCGGATTCTCTCCTGTGCGCACACAGGACCTAGATCAGATAAGAGGCCGCTCATCATCTACCGGCGACCAAGATTTATCCTCGAGTCCGTTCAGCGGAAGCTCGGAAGCTAGCGACGATACTGGCGCACACAGTTTGCCAGGAGAAGACGAGGAAGATGGTGATTCTTCAGAATCTGATGACGGGTTCGATGCCGAGAGCACTGCAATGAGCATGGATGATATGACTGGCCGCTCTGGTGTCAGTGTGCAATCAGACGCCACTTCTAGCTCAAGCTCCAGTGCCCGGCTAAACAAGGCCCTTCGCCAGGCGGCAAAGGAAGCAGGGACTGAATTCGATGAGGATGAGGATGGGGAGATGTCGATGGAGATTGCAGACCAAGAGATAACGGGCGCATTTCAGCCTTGGATAAAGAAGGGCCAACGGCAAAGCTTTGACTGGGAAGATATCAGTGCACGACATGACCAGGAGAACGTGAATCCACCCAAGGATACATCGACTCAAGACTTACCGGAATCCGATGATATCGACGAAGGCGAAGACCTGAGCATGGATGTTACGAACGCGGTAGGACGCATCCTTGGCAAGTCTCCTGCCCGTCGCCAGAGTACGGTTCGTCGTCAATCTCTGGCAGAAGAATCCGACTATGGAGACCAAACAATGGAAATGACCAATGTCGTCGGTGGCATCGCCCAGGAAGATTCACCATCGAAGTATTCCGAAATTGGCAACGATGATGAGGGAATGACAATGGAGTTTACTTCAGCCGTGGGCCAGATTTTAGGACACCAGTTCTCTCATACCCAAGGCCCAGCTCAAATGACCACCAACGAAGACAATGAATCTGACGATGGTATGGACATGGAGATGACTGGTGCGATTGGTGGCATCCTGCAGTCAGGCATCGAAGCCAACGACAAAGTCCACGCGAAGCTGGTTATGGAGCTTGAAACTGACTCGGGTCAGCTTGGCAGTTCTCCGTTCCAAGATAATGTTCGGCAATCTCCTGCTAAATCTCCTGCTAAATCGCCTTTAGCTTATGAAGTTGCGGCCGTTACGTCCGAAAGTGGGAGCCCTAGTTTGGCAACTGTGCGAGCGAGAGCCCCGAGACGTAGCTCAACTGGAGGCTCATTGAGCACACCTAGCTCGACTAGCCGACAAGAACCTCTTAACACAGACGCTGTAACTCCGCCCAAACAATCTACCCCTCAAACCAAACCCACCACCCCGAGCAAAACTCCTCCCTCCAGCAATGTTACCTTTAGAAGTGCTTCACCAAAGAAGCTCTTCCGGCCCGAGCTTCAGCAATCAGCAGACAAGCGCCAGTCTTTGCGCCAAAGCTTGTTCCAACACAACATAGCAACCGGAGAGTCGACACCACTTTTCAAGTTGCAACCACGGGAGCACCGCCGCTCTTCTGGTCTAGGAATTGACAAAGAAGGTCTTGGATCTCCCCGTGTGGCGGCTCTTCTAGACAAGCGTCAGTCACTCGGAGATAGTACACCCCCGTTCGTTCCACAAGAGCAGCCCCGATCCGGTGTACGCTTCGAGGATCCTCTACAAATGCAAGCTGAGGAAGAACGTGACCGCGAGGAAGAGGAACTCCGGGAAGATGGCCATATTACTGGGTCACAATCAGAACGGGACGCAACCTCAAGCTTGAAGGATATGATCTCAAACCTTAGCCCTAAAAAGTCCAGGATTGGCAGCCGCAAGAGTCTCCATGTTGGGGCTGCCCGCGGAGTCCTGGGCAAACGTCCCATTGAGCTGGACTTGGATGAAGATGAAACCGACAATTCGCCAAAACGACTACGCGGTCACAACGTTAGTCCAGTCAAAGGTATCAAATTGCCAGGACCAATGGCCAAAGAGAGTCATGCCCGCCGATCAATTCATTCCCCTGTCCGCAGAGCTGCTAGTTCATCACCTCTCAAGGGCAGCACCACGCCCTCCCAGCTACCCCGGGCTGCATCCGAAACCTCGACAACACCTCTCAAGCATGGTATTGATGCTCTCCATATTGCATCGGATCCACAACAGCCGGAAGAGGAGAATACACCCGCCGAGGAACCTCTGGTGGAAATCGAGCCCATTCAGTTGCAAGATTTCTTGAACATGACCAATATTCATTTTATGGAATTAACTACGACAAAGAGGCGACACACAACTGCCCCTGGTAGTGCCACCAAGAAGCTGACCCGGCTCTCTGGAGAGAATATGCCGAAACCAGGCTCTATAACATTTGATGACTGTGTTGCAGCTGGCTTCTGCACAGTACCCATGCTTGAACTATACCAGCATGTCAGTTTCAAGATTTCTATATGCCCTCGTTATTTGCTTACCATTTCTCTAGTCATGCCGAGAGTTAAAGTCATACATCTCTGAAGGTCGCCAAGTGATCCGGTCCATTGAGGCAGAAACATATGCCGAAAATCCAGCTCTCTTCCGAGAGTATGTCACAGCCCCCCCAGATATCCGAGTGATTATGGACAATCAGTTCCGAAACGCCAAGACCCATGCTCGTCTGTTGAGCAAGGCTACATGGTATGAATGGCGAATGAAGCTGCTTGAAGGGCTGAAGGAAGGACTCAATCGCCACGTGGAGGAAATGAAAGCCGACGACGAGTTGCTTTCTGAACGGGAAGAGCTTCTCAATAGAAATGTGCCACCGTTGGTGGAGAAGCACGCCTTTCTCGAGAATGAGGCGACAAATCTCCAACAGTTGGTAGATGAGATGGAAAATTGCGATCAAGATGAGCTGCGCAGTACGCGGAGCAAACTCTCTGAGGTGGACATCGAGATTGCCGCGAAGAGACGTGAACTCAAACAGTTACAAGAGGAAGTCCAGGAGAAGACAACTTTCATTGATGCGGGGGCTGAAATGCGAGATGAATTCCTGGCTCAGATCCAGGAGGCCGAACGCGTGAAAGAGGAATGCCGTGGCTGGAGTGCCCGGGAGATCAATGACTTGAAAGGTGAGTTTACCTGCTTACGATACATGTGATTCATTTGTTTGCTGCCTTGCTAACTGAATGATATAGCCTCTGTTCAGCGTATTCAGTCTCAAACCGGCTGGTCGATTGTTTCGGCGTCAACACCGACGGACGCCCCTGCGGGACCATTATTGAAGATGGCCTACCGTGACCATCTTCAGCTAGCGTTCTATCCCGGAGCCTTTTTCTCCAAGAACAACAACCAAGATGAGAAGAAAAACCAACCGATGGAATTGACCCACCAGAAGAGTGCCCCCATTTCTCCCATTGCATCGTTGGTCCTTCACTCCCTTCAGCACCACCTGACAACAATCCAGCAATCGACTGTCGCACCTAAGCAGCTCTTGCGGTTCATTTCCAGCGCATGGGACCGCACAGTTGGACTGGAAAACGAGGCCCGCATGCTGGAATTCTGTGGCGTCACCCGTCTGACCTTATCCAAGCCTGACGAAGGCTCTCTTTCTCTACGTGCCCGTTGCACGCTTCTTGGTAATGCCGCCGCCTCCACGCCCGGCAATCAGAGTGCCTCCGCGAAGAACAACAGTGCTAAGCGAATCGATGTCGACTTCACTGTCCGCACACAAATTGAAACGAACAACGCCGAGAACTCTGTTGGTTCGTTAGACTTTGACGTCGATGTTTTGGCGTCGAAGATATACGGTTTCGGATCGGGCAACAAATCCGGTCTTCCAGACAAGGAGCTACAAAGCATCCTCGGCAAGGGTCTCAGTCGGGGCAACAGTGATGCCCAGCTAGGAGATGGTGTGTGGTGCAAGGCAGTTCGCACGCTCACAGGATCTGTGTTTTAGTTTACTCATATTTGCTCTTTAACGCGTTGATTGTTTGATGGTTTTTGGATTTTGGAAGCAAGGCGCAGAAGCAATCTTTTTCATGCCCTTCTAGGGCTCAATGGCACGGGACGTGGGACAACGGGGTTTCTATTCGGTTATCTGGCTAGGCGTTCTCATACCCAGTCTCTCTTTTCATATCCACTGGTTATCTATTTCTCTCATTAATCGCCTATCTTCGCTTCCTCACGGCACAAACTTGGAGTATACAATGTAGTGTTTACCAGGGTCCGTCCTTCACCATACGATCAAGATAAAGTCTATGGCCTGCTGACAAAAGATTTATTCCCAGCAGCACAGAGAGTTTGAAAAAGCTTACGCATAAGATAATAAGAGAAACAGAGGCTGCGTTCAGTAGACATGTATATAACGCTAAGATGAACCAAATCAAAAACAACATCATCCCTAAAACAGCCCCAAAAACCCATTAGGCCAGACCGGATCAGCTCCCTGATTCGCATCCTCTTGACCCTGCGGCGTATACCCATACCCCAAACTCTGAGGATCAAACCACCCGGCCTGGGCCGCATGACCCTCAATAGCAGGCGCACCATGGATAAACGACTCAGCAGACAAAACCGACATATCATTATAAGGTTCAGCAGATTGAGCCATTGCATGAGGCGGGAAACTGTATTCCGTGGGGATGAGGCCGGCAAATAAGTTCGCGCTGTAGTCCCAGTTGCCGGACATGGGCATCTGGAAGAATTCGGGCATTGCGCCGCTGAAGGAGTCCGGGGAGTCGGTGGATGTGGAGTGCAGTGCGGAGGATGCGGCGCTTTGAGTCGTTGGAAAGTCCTGTGGTTGCCACATCGGGATTTCGGGCTGGGATCCCTGCGGGAATCTGTGATCTGTTGTCGGCGAGGCATTGCTGTGTTGATTAGAGAGATGTGTGGGTTGAGATTGGACGCTGTCTTCGGGGCTCATAGGCACGACGTAGCCTGCGGAATTGACTGGTGGGAGTCCCTCTAGTGTGTCTGGGATGCTGATGTCGGTCGTTTGCTTGGGGCTTGAGGGTAGGTATTTGGGAGCGGAGTCGGGGGTCATTGTTGTGCGGAGGGTTGTGGATTGGCGTTGTCTTGGGCGTTGTGTTGTCTTTCTTCGGGTGTTGTGCCGTTTGGCACCTGGGGGTTTATATTCTTGGTCTTCGTCATCTGGGGCGCGGGCTCTTTTCTCGTCTTTCTCGACTACGACTCTGGCGATGCGTTCGAGGGTGGCACTCATGTGGGTCATGAACCCGGCGTACTTGTTTGGTCCGTCGCCGGGTGTGAGGGTTGCGAAGAATGTTGAGACCATGGTGAGGGATTGGAGGTCTGCTCGGACTCTTGGATGGCGTGTATCCCGCAGTATGCTTGAGAATAGTGTTGATGCTGCGAGGAACACATAGTATAGTAAGGACCTGATTGAGTGTGAGAAAAAGAGTTGATATGGACCGAGAGTGAGATGTTGAACCTACCAGGTCCATGCGATGTCTCCCCATGGCATGTTATTGACAATCTTTAACGTGTCTCGAGCAGCCTGTGCGCCAATGGCTGCTGATTTCGAAGCATGTGCCTTGCTAATCGACTCGAGCGTTTCCGATTCCTCCCTGGCTGTTATTATAGAGTTGACAAAGAGAGGTACTCGGTGAATCATGATCAAGGCATTGTGGTAGACGAAGTGGAGACCAATAGAGGCAAAGCCGAATAGAAAGTCGCGTCCAGCGGATCTCATCTGCAGATCGTCAAGAGCTGGAGAGTCTTTTTTCCAATCTTCAAGCTCTGCGTCTAGCTCTTTAACTGTTTTGTATATTTCAACGGGAGATTTGAGTAATGCTTTGGCAGAGTATAATCGACTGTAAATCCGGCTCTTTATGAGCGCCATGCGACAAAGCTGGCGGAAGAATGGAATATTGCTTGCAGTTTCGCCATGCCTATCGCCCTCTAGTTCTTCCGGGAGAGGGACATCAAAATCATCTTGGTGCTGGGATGGGGCATTTCCAATCCGTAAGCATGTACTAGAGCAATTGTCAGTACACGGATTATACTCACATGGGGTTGTACTCACCTCTGATCAATCACAAATATAACCCAGAATACGCGCCGTCTCTCCTCCTGCTCAGCTGGACTGAGATCCGGCCGTACGATGTCTCGATGGAGACCCATTCGATGCCCAGATCGCATAGCTGCTGTGATGAGTGGCAGAGCTGACTGAGTGCCAGAGTTCCCGCGAAGGAAGAACGCCTTTTTAATGTTAGAATGATTTCATTGAAGAGTGGATAACCATACGTACCATGCTCAGTAGAGCCTGTATACTCAGAAGATCGGTGCGTTTTAAAGCTAATTCCGTGAAGACCGACATGGCGTTTTTGAAATAAGACTCAGCTTTCTCCTTGTCTTTTTCTAACTTGTGGCTATTCGAGTATCGATATTCATATGCCAGACAAATCACCATGTTAATGCTGGCCCAACGGGCAGCATCATCACAGGTTTGTTGTGTGTATTGCCATTCGACCATTTTCATAAACGATGACTCCAGATAAATAGGAAATAGCCGGTTGGCTGTTCGGAAGAAATCTTTCATGAGAGAGAATACCTCCGACCTTGGAGGCAAAGGTCTAAAAACCTGCGAGGCAAATAAATCGTGGAACACATCTGGTCGCCATTGATTCCATGGATTATCGTGGATAGACTCGGGTGAGATGATTCGCAAGAAGCTCACATCGCCTGTTTTGCTCTTGATCCACTCTATTCCTGCTCGTGATAAAATCGAAAGCGAGGAAGATTTCCCTGTTCGTTTGGTTAGAATTGGCAGTCTCATATGGGTCATATTCTCCCTCTTACCGAAATATCGAGAGTCATCTCTTTCATCCGCTCGGAAGATAGGCGTACCCTCGAGATCGGCGGACTTGGAAAGGGATGCACTGGTTTTTGATTCTGAGCTCGCAGTAGACAAGACGTCTTGGCTAGCCGTGCCAGTTTGGAATTCATCATCTGAAAAGTCATGACTCAAATCGCCTTCTTGCAAAATGCCCGCAGTCTTCAAAAGCGATTCAACCTTGACCAGTCGTTCTTTCAAAGACTTGACATATTCATCGCTAATGGGACCATATCAGCTGGGGCCGAGAACACATCGCAGAAATGGCACAATATCGCCATACCTTGGATCATCCCACTTCTCATGCGGAAAGACACACGGCGTATTACCGCGAAGACATTGCACACAAATTGAACTATAGTCTTCTGTCACGCATTTGACATTTCTCCGATGGCACATTTCACAGGCCTAACTAATTGTCAGCAAAACCAGGTTTCCCCCCCACAAACTCGGAGTCCATCGGCAACGATGAATTTCCAACAAGCGAAACCCACCCTCGAGTACTGTCGTCTGCGATGCTCAGAGTCCATGGGCAATTCGGTCCGAGAAGTGTACTGGCTCATTCTGGACGGATGGCTATTGCCACTGGGGATGTCATGGAGATGCGCTCATGCCAAGACTCTGCGAAAAATCGCCCGGAGATGGCGAGAGAGAGAGAGACCAGATGATCTCTGAATGTTTATTGCCCCGATCTCTGAGTTTAGGTGAAAATCGGCAAAGAACAAAGAAGAAGAAAAACGTATGAATAATCATCGGGTACGGGATGTCGGTACTCCCGGACTCCGTGACTTTGTTCTCTCCGGGGTACTTTAGACTCGGCGGGGTTGACAAACCATGGGGTTTGAGGTGTGAGGTGTGAGGTGCAAGGCCATATATTCATAGATGGACAAAAATATGGACACTGGGGTAATGCACGGATATTCCAAGTGGATATCCAGTCTCTTTTGACGTCCACAACGATCTCTGGCCAATGGGCAAAGTGCCATTTCAATACTTCTCAGGTAATCTTCCAGAAGCATTCGTATCCCATTGAGAGAGTCAAGAAAGGGGAAATAAGCTTAAAATCATAGGCCAGGATTCCCGCCTCACACTATACTCCAATCTGAACGATAGAAACGATACGCCATACAGTGGGCTGGACTTATATCTCGCTGACAAATGGAGTAAATGAAGTCCATGAACCCCGCATGAATGGAAGGGTTCATAAAGGTAGGTGTGAAGGAAGAGACTACGGTTCATATTACAAAGTAAACTCTTAGAACTATTCAGCCACCATGCGACAAGCTACGATTGGGATTGTCTCGATTGGAGACATGGGCCGAGGCATGGCCAAGCTCCTCCAAGCCCACGACTACCGAGTCGTCACGGTCGCCGAGGGAAGAAGGTACGCCAAAGCTGGACACTGCAATATGGCCGTGAACTAACGGTCGGCAAGTGAGCACACTCTCGCCCGAATCCAGTCCGCAGGGATCGAGACCCTTCCATCGGATCAGCAGCTCGTCATCCAAGCCGACTACGTACTTTCGATCGTGCCCCCACGGAACGCCATGGCGACCGCACAGCGGATAGCAGACGCATATGCATTGGCGTCGACCGGGAGTCTCCGAGCAGCGATCGAGGACATCGACGGCCGGCCGCAGCGGTCCGAGCTATATTTTCTCGAACTCAACGCCGTATCCGCAGGACGAGTGTCCGAGATGGCGACGCAATTCGAGCCAACCACAATGGGGGATGTCCGACGGTGCCACTTCCTTGATGGCGGCATCATTGGCGTGCCACCATCACAAAGCACGCAAGACGGGAGCTGGAAGAAACCTAGCGTGGTGTTGTCCGGGTCGGTGGATCTGCCCCCTGCATTTGCACCACTGGCCAGTGTATTGAATATGAAGCTTGTCTCGCCTCGGATTGGTGCCGCATCCACCCTCAAACTATCCTTCGCCGCATTGACCAAAGGTCTCACCGCGCTGTCTATCTTGTCTTTTTCCACTGCGCAGAAGGAATCCATGCTGCCGGAGTTGTTGTCACTGCTGGAGGAATACTCCCCGCATACTGCTGCATTGACAACGAATGGAATAATTGGGATGAGTCCCAAGGCATATCGATGGGAGGATGAGATGCGGGAAATTGGGAAGACGTTTGATGCCGAGGGCGAATGGAACGGGGTTGGAACGAGTGTTTATGGAGGACTGGCTGAGATCTATCGGACTGTCGCGGAAGATACCATCTTGGGAGAGGAACGTGTTGGGAATCGAATCCGAGGTCAAACGGTTGACGATGCCGCTCAGATCATCGCTCAAAGGTCCAAGCAATCGATGTCATAAGAGGATTTTCCGGTGCCAAGCTTCTTCAGACCAGTCCGCGTCATCTGGTTTAGTGAGGGAAGATCTCTAGTCACTATATTTTCGTAAGGAAATAGAGATGCAATTTGGACTAGCTGGAGGAGTACGGAGTCTTTGATTATATTAATGTTCGACTATACACATGGACGTGGACTACGTATGTTGGATGGAGCAACGTATGTAGTGCTCCATACTTCTCCGTACTCCATACATATACGTAGTCGCTATTACGTCGATGAAGTGGAGATACTTCCCCCTTATTTTCTCTCTCGGCTTCTCCAGATCAATGAGCTTAATAGTGGAATACTCCGTACTCTCTACCGTGATGCTTAGATATCCAATCTCTGTGGTTATATAGTTCCTCGACCTCAAGAGCGGTGAAAGTGACCTCTCGACCAATTATAAGCCGCGATCACGACATTTCTCCATTCTATCAGATCATCGACTAGGGTCATCTCTTTCCACTTGCAAGCCCCGACGCTCTTTGCCTCCCCCCCTTTTTTGCATTCAACTCCATCATTCCTTTTCTTCTGATTCGTCCTTGTGGAACTACCGCGGCATGCGATGAAGTAGGTCCTTTGCGAGGTGATCGTGGCCGAGAACTCAACTTCCCGGGCCTTTTTATCCTCTTCGGCTTTTTGTCTTACTCTGAGGGATTGATTGGATTTCTTTTTTTGGGACTTTTGCCCATTATATCATTTTTCCCATATTTCTTTTGGGATCTGATTGCCTCAAGCGCAGTGATCTGGGGTTTCTAGACAAAAGCCCCTCTTCTCTCTCATAGCCCTAAAGCTCCCAAGGGGGCTGAACTTTGGTTTGATTCTCTCTTCTTTCTCTTTCTGCAACCATGCCTGGAGATCAACCACCTTTGACAAGTCCCAGTCAAGTCTTTGACAAAATTGAGAACTTCAATTTCTTGATGTCGCGCCACGATCCCGCGGCCAAGACTCGACAGTACTCATTTGATGCTGATACCGGGCTGGTCCCGTTCGGCAATGTGAGCATGGATTATGATCAGACCGAAGGCATGGGCGGTCTATCTGTCAGTTCCTATGAGAGTATAGACGACGACCGCAGCTCTCTCGATCTTCGAGGTTATCCTTATCATGGTACGTATCAAGCTTTGAGATTTTGTGCCCAATGTTGCATTTGTTACGCCATCGCGCCTCTTTTGCGCCTGAGCTTTAGTTGGGGGGAATTCCATGTCTGAAAATTGAAGTTGGATCTCTCCATTTTTGATTGCATTCTTCCTATCTGCCTCATTAAAAAAAAGAAAAAGAAAAAAGAAGACTCGGATCTGCGGGTCTGGCATATCCGACTCAGATTGAACACTCCATTCCCCTTTCTTGTGCAACCCCATTTGAGTTGTTAAAAGCTGCTCCAGGCGGTCAGAGTCAGGATGGGAGTCCTGAGGTGCATCTCCATCTCCAATTGTGTGATGAGATCACCGTCGGTGCTCCTAATCCAATAGCGAGCACGCAATCCCGCAACCAAATGACAACGCCATTGCCTGCTGACGTTTAACTGCACCTCCCTTTGTGAAGACCCTTCTTGAGCTTAATTCTCTGGAGAATGATTTGCACTTTCCCGCTCTCATGGGGTTCATACCTTGGGGACCACATCGACATCGATCGCTTACTCCATCCCTAGGTCCTCCCGGCGACAAGTCCATCAACTACAGCCTCCCAGAGCACATGATGCCCTACCAAGCTCATTCCATCTACCCACCAGTCCCCTATGCGCCCGACGAGCTCGGCCACGCACCGGGGGCTCTCACGCCGTCTGATGTCTCGTCGTCCATCTCCCCGCCAAACGGCCAGATGGGCAACACCAAGTACAGCACCTCCATCTCGGGCGACCGCATCGCCGCTGCCCTCGACCAAGAGGAGAGCGTGCGTGGTGCCGCCGAGGAAGATCGTCGGCGCCGCAACACCGCCGCCAGCGCCCGCTTCCGCATGAAGAAGAAGCAGCGCGAGCAAGTTCTCGAACGGACCGTTCGGGAAACCACCGAGAAGAACGCCTCTCTCGAGGCTCGTGTCGCCCAGCTGGAGATGGAGAACCGCTGGCTGAAGAACCTCCTCACCGAGAAGCACGACGTCACATCTACTCGGCTGCCTCCGCCGGTTAAAGATAGCTCGGCTCTCGAGGTAAAAGGTCCCGGCGGTAACACCAGACAAAAACATATTCAGCCTAAAAAGAAGGGCGTCGGCACCGACGAGTGACGATCTAAATAGAAGAATATGTTTTTTTTGCGTCTGTGTTGGCGTTGCTATTTGCCCTTCCTCTCTTTGTATCATCTCCGGCCTGCGGTTTCTACTCCGCACCGAATCAGCATTCTGTTTTTTCGTTTTTGCAACTTACTCACTTACGTCTGCTCTCTCTATATCGAGATCACACTCGAGACTCACGATCCAGAGAGCAGACCCAACTGACGATGTCACGACCCTTCTCTTCTTCTCGTGTGCCCGGTGGATTTCCGACCGTGGCTTTTCCGACTTCAGGGATGGTCTTTGCTTCTACACTTCAGATCTGGCACTTTCATTTCAGATTTCAAATCTTTTTCACTCCTCTCTCTCCTCTCTCCTACAACCGGGCTTTATTCTCGATATCTCCTGCCCGGACTCTCTTCCTCTCCACCCTATCTCCATCTATCAGATTGTGTGCTGCGAAGGCTTGTTATATCTCTCCTTTACCCAGTTGCGGTTTGCGGTTTGCGGTTTGCGGCAAAGGAGCCGAGGCGGTGTTGCGGTCCAGACTCGGGGAAGTCGAATCTCGTTTCTATTGACTCTATATCTGATATATTTCTTTTTATTGGGATTTGCTCTGGGATTTTTTTGAATTCGCTCCGTGTCCCTACCTAGCTATCTATGGGCCGGACTACAGCGCAATATAAACTTGTTCCTTGTCTTTCTAGATATTCACTTCGTCTTCTACTCGTATGTATGTATGCCAAGGGTATGTAGTATCCTGCAGGGATCTTTATTCTGAATACGCAATTGCAGGGTAATATGCAAGCCAATGGCGTGCTCTATCTGACGTGTTCTATCAGCGAGATTTGCTCATTGTATTCCAATGCCATTGGGGGAGTTGTATCTTGCTTAGCTTTTCTGGGGTATGGTTCTCCCCACAGCGCACTGATTAGATGAACTGCATGGACGAAGCCCACGAGACCATGCTATCCTTCATACTAAAATCAGATATTGTCTACAGTACGAAGTATACAGTATCCAATTAGAAAGAATCTATTACCAGATTCAGATTCATGGAGGTAACCAATTCATTATAACACCTACTTAATTACCCAGGAGTATCCTAATCCTTGAAACCAAAAAACAAAACAAAACACAACACAACACAAAGGATCCAACGTAAAATGGTATTACATCAATTAAGTAAAAGAGAACAAAACCAGAACAAGAAGCCGTTCACGAAACCGATGCATGTCCAACTCCGGGGGAAAGGGAGATGACCCGCAAGATCCCCTATGAGCACGATCGACAGCGGATCACATCATCCGGAGGCTTTCTGAGGAAACGGAATCAAAGTTGCATGGCGTGATTGATGTGCAAGAGACACTTTCAATCCAGACGAACGCATCCAGTAATGTATCGAGAATTAGGGAATTGTGAAGGATGGAGCCAGGTGATACATCTCACCCGGACAGATTCTAGCCGTCAGATTCGTCAAAGAGGTGGAATTCTTTTTTCTCCATGCGCGGTTAGGCAGCAATGGGCTCACGCTCTTCTCCGCGGCCTCGTAGTTCGCCATCAATGGTGCTGACGCCATCGTCGCCATCCTCGTAGTTGGGGTGCTGGTCGGCCGGGAGCCAAGAGTCGCGGTCCCCGGTCAAAGGCTGATCCTGTGAGGACAGATCAACACCCTCGTGGTTCTTGCTGACGTTGGAGCGGTGGCGCTGGGAGAGAGTGCGAGAGCGCTGCGAGAGGCCGGATTTCACGACGGCCTTGGAAGACACCCAGTTGCTGAGAGCATCCTCGCAGTCCTGGATGATGGCCTTGGAAGCGTCATAGCCGTCGTAGGCGTGGCGGGTCTCGCCGGGGGTGACGGGGGTGTCATCGATCAGGTCGAGGAGGTGCTTGCCGTAGCCGGCGACGATGGCGACCTTCTCGCAGTGTTCGCGGAGGGCGTCGAACTGGTACTGGAAGGCGGCCTTGACCTTCTCGCGGGTGATGTTCGACAGTTGGGCCTCGGCGACCAGGGACTCGGCTTCGGCACGAACAAGCTCCTGCTCCAACACGACGATGCGTGGGGAGTTGGGGTCCTTGTACTTCAGCTTGGCGATCTCATCGGTGATCTTCTGCTTGCCTGGAGGAATCGATTGTGGTCAGTGAACAGTGGTCCAGGGCAATTGGGGGGGACATCTTACGGTCTCGGCTGGGCTGCACGGAAGCCTCGATGTTGCGGATGCTCTTAACGGTGACACGGTACTGGTCGTAGCGGTCAACGAACAGGTCCTCCAACTCGCCGATCTCGTAGATCAACACTCCGAGCTTGTCCGTCACATCCGACACATCTTCATCGCACGCCTCACCCCAGATAGACAGTTGTTGCTATAGCGACCGAAATTAGCTTCCCAATTGTCCTGGTCCATCCCCAATCAAGGTGATCGACATACAGCGACTTCCATGCGCTCCCGGGCGACGAGCTCCATGCTGCGCATGACGTTCTTCTCCATCTTCACGAGCTGCGAGAGCTTCTTGGCAAGATCGGGCCCGAAGGCGCCAGCGGCGTTCTTACGGAAAGCATGTCCTGATCGCCAGCTGTTAGCAAATTGGTTCCCTCGATCGCGATCCCTCGGCTCATCTCCAATTCGGTCGCTGCCGACTCTCGGAGGTGGGACGGTGTTCGATGGCGGCCCAATTAGGCCTCCAAACCCAACCACCCCAGAGCCCGAAGCCGATCGCACAAAATGTTTCGCACTCACCAATGCCACCTTTCCCGAGCCATCTTCCAGTCTTTGTGGAGGACAATGGTGGTGGAGGACTCTCGATCTGCGAGGCGGTCGGGACGCGCGACTGGCGCATGGAATAGGTGCGATGCATGGTTGGAAATGAAATTAGAAGAGAGAGAGAGAGAGGGAGAGAGGTGTAGAGATGTAGAGACGTAGAGTTGTAGAGAGGCAAGTTTTTTCCTGCAGAAAAGAAATTAGAGAAAAGAAACTTGGAGCCTTGCGCAGTAGTGACGTGAGGTAAAAAAGAGGGGGGGGGCTTGTGGGGGAAGTCGACACGCACTTGACCTTCGATGCGACGGAAGAATTCACTGCAACCGGATCGACGCAGGTTCAGTTGTGTGGAGAGAGAGAAGGAGCTGTGCCTTTTTGAAGTTCGAGGAAGCTCTCGGGAGGTGACGTCGACGATTTCAGTTTTTTTTTTCCTTCTCTCAAGGGGAAAGTGGAAAAAACCAGACTGGAATCGGGATTGGACGGATGAGAAAATAAGTTAAAGGCGCTCAGCAGCTTCAGCCTCTTCTCGCCAATCGTGTCGATCGTTGAGTTGCATTCGAGTCTCTTCACGATCGCCGACGTCATCGATTTCCCCTGATGTCATGGTTCCTGCGCCCACGACAGTGAAACTCTAAGGGTCATGAATAGTGTGAAGGGCTATGGGGAAGAGGTTGCACTGCTCTACTGACAGTCTGCATCTGTTTCGACCTCCACCAGAGCTGTCTGGTGCCTGGGAACTGATTTACTTGAGCCTGGTATGCTCATGGGAGTTTCCCCTTTTTCCCCTCTCCCCTTCACTTTTATAGTTCGCTAGTAATCCGTACACATTGAGAGCAGGATACATACACCTCGAAGGATGAGTGACTCTAGAATACCCTCACCTTTACTCCGTATACTTTGTACCTTCCCCTTCAACGCCACACCAGTTCCACCGATCGCTGAGATCGCCCTGGAACTCCAGTTCGTGGGGAACCATGTGGCTGCATTTCCGCTTTCGGATCGACTTCCCCTTAGGTACGAGCTGCGGTCTAGGAGTATTCATCCTCTGATAGCAGCGCATTGGTAACTAGCGATGTCAGGACTTGGAACTTGCAACAATTTCTTCTCTGGAAATCAAGCAAACATTCTTAATCAGAAGCACACATAGCAATGCTAATGGAAGCATGGAGGCCCGGGGGACCCGGAGGGATCTGCATCACGTGCGGACCTGGTTTCAGGAACTACACATACGCAAGGGGACAATCGGGAGAGCAGTGTGATCGAGAGCCTATCCACAAAGGCGATGTGGGTGGAAAGTGGAATGGGAGAGCTTCCCTCTCTATATTATGTCGGTACCTATTATGTACATATGTTGCCAATACAAGACGGCGAATCATGATTCAGAGGCTACGCGACGGGTCTTGCGCTTCTTATTTGCGCCACCCTTGGCCTTGGTCGATGGACTTCTTTTTCCTTTGTGCTGTGCAACCGTAGCTTCGGCTTCTTCCTCCCCATCTTCGACGACCGGTTCATGGTTCGGTGGGTTCCCACCTGTCCGAGCTTCTTGGCGTAGTCGACTAAATGCCTGTTCCATGCGGCTGGGGCCACCGGTCCGAGCACGAGGCGCGAAAGCCCCCGCCCCTTGCGGACCGGACATGAATTGTGTGATGTTGGCTTGTGTGCCTTCTTGCGCTCGCCGGTTCATGTCGCGAATGACTGGCACCAGGACTTCATCAGTCCGCTCTTGACTCCAGCCAATGGTCGCCATGAGGAAGTTTCGTAACCCATTAAGGTCAGGGACGCCCCACTGGAATTGGGAAGGGTCGGCGTCGACCTCCGGCTCCAGATATGCTTCATCGACTTTGGTATCAGGGAATGAAGGTGGCAAGAAGATCTTAGATGCTTTCTTTCGAAATTTCTTCCGGAAGGCAAGGTGCGCGTCTTCTTGGTTGCTACCCATTTGCAACTCGCTCCACCAATCGCGGAACTCTTCGAGGTCAGAGAACTCGGTGAGAATCTCAAGGGCTGTGACGGGGCCAATCCCGGGGATTCCCTCGGTGTAGTCGCTTCCCAAGAGATGCGCAAAGCTGATCAGCTTGCGTCGATGCAGAGCGTACTCTTTCTCCAAGTCCGACGTCAAGTAGCACTCCACAAATTTACTTTGGTTGAACATGTTTTTGTACACGCGCGTTCCCCCGAAGAGGAAGATATCACTATCATCTGTGACAATGCCATCCACGAGGCCGAGCGAGACTAGTTTGGCACACTGTGCTTCAGCTTCCATTGGTGCGGTAATGTAGGGCAATCCGAAGAGCGTCAACAGCTGTTGGCACTCGTTGATCATGATAGTGGTCACCTCATCTGCATCACGACGTTCGTTTCTTTGCTGAGAACGGAGCTGCTTGAGCTCTTGCTCGTAGTCAAAGGCTTCCTGGCTGGGAGCAGCAGCATTAAGAGTATTGGCAAATCGCGCATGTTCTTCGCCCTCGGCCGCAAGCTGTTTGAACAGATCTTCGTCCTCGGGGTCGCTGTAGTCGGCTTGATCTTGCACAAGTCCTTCACCAGGGTTAACCTCCTCAAAAAGCGGAGGCTGAGGCTGGGATTGGTGTCCTTGGTGAGATACAACAGTGATCTCAGGGCCTTGCGTTGGTATCTGAGGAACAACATCTTCAAATTCCGGCGATGGGGAATGTTCACTTCGTGGAGACTGCTTGCCAACGGCGGACCCTGGCTGTTGGTTTTGTAAAGGGCTCATTGGAGCCGTTTCGTTCACATGCGCATTGGTATGAACTGGTAGTGCCTCATTCAAGGGCTTTGTATCAATATCTCTGGTAAGCTCATCGTAAATCTGCCCTATTTCATCTACATGAGGGATGTTGTCAGGTTTGCTGTCCTGGATTTCATCCTTCTTGTGCCCCTCTTCTTCGAGGTCAATAACTTCTTTGGCGGGGGACAATTCATCGGGTATAGAGTCAACATCAATGATGTCCGGAGAGCGCCGATTGGAGAGAAACAGATGATCTGGTGCTGTTGTTCGCTCATCCTCGTGAGGATTTTCGACAGGATCAACAATGAACCCCGCATCTGAGCGTTCGCCAACAAACCATGGAGGGAGTGGATCTGCTTTTTTTGGCTTTGTTGCGGATTCCTTAACGAAGCCACCTGCATCCTCAGCAACCTCGTCGGCCTTTTTATCGTTTTTGGTATCTTTGGTGACTTTGGTGAGTTTGATTGTTTCGAAAGGAAGAGGTCCGCTGAAGGGATTTGGTGCATTGGCAGCTTTCTTCGAGATTTTTGTTTTTGCTATGGCAGCGGTAAAATCCATACCATCATCACTCTCGGAATCAGGATCTGGCATCACTTCGTAAGAGGGAGCTGACTCTACCGGTCGACTTATCGGCATCTCAGGCATATCGCCATTTTCTATATCTGGCTGTAAAGAGAGAGCGATAGCTTGTTCAAGATCATCATCGTCACCAGCAAAAAAATCATCAGTGTCGTTGTTCTGCTGCTGCACACCAATGTTCCCCTCAGTTTCGACGAAAAGCGAATCATCTTCGGCGTCTTCCACACGGTTTTTATTCACGGGCTGTTGCTGCGCAGCCTGGCGTGATTCTCGTATGGCCCTGGCCATGTCGATATTTTCGTCCGATTGTAGTTGAAGTGCTTGATCAAACACGCCCTCTCGAAGAAAAGGGAGCTTGGGAAGTCGGTTCAGTCCCTCGATTGGAACATCCTCAAAGATATCTTCATCAGACACCTCATCTTCATCGGACAGAACCTCGGGTCGATCTAAATCAATGGGTCTTTCTTCTTGACCTTCCCTATTCCCCACAACTCCTAGAACCCAGCCACCTTCGTGTTCACGGTCCTTGACAAGCACGTATTCTCTCCCACGCTCTCCCGCAATACGTTGTCCAGAATTGTAAAATGCGTCTTCTCCGTTCATGCCGTTAATATTCATTAATCGTTGCGTAAGGTCATTACGTTCTGCGACTCGCTCGATTTGAAACTTCGAGAAAGCCATGCGGTCAGGAAACATTGTATCCAGCTGCTCTTTAGAGTATCCCATTCTGAGCCGGCTCCGCAGCCTCGCTGCGTTCAAGATGTTGTAGCGATCAGTGGCGGGGAGACTAAGGAAAAACAGACTGTCGAAGTCGATTTTCGAGAAATCGTAAAGATTTATGTCTTGACCCTGGTGAAACTGTCTGGCGTATTCTTCCAATTCCTCTTGTGACATAATGCGTGGGTCATTAGGTGCGCCCATATCTTGGAGCGAGACATCCAGATTGGGTAGGTGGTATGCGTCTTTCTTTTTGAATCTGCGACTTTGTTGCTTCTCTGTCTCTGTCATAAAAGCTTCGTCTGCATATACGGGAACATCCGGCACCACTTCCTCCTCTTGTCTTCGATTTTTATTACGTCGACGAGCATCCTCTTCTTCTGCACTGCGTTGCATTTGTACCGCAAGCAACTTCCCCGCAGTTCTCACGGCATCTTCCCTGTGCCCCTCGCGTCTTTTCTTTCGCCCAGCAATGGTCTGTCTTTTCAGAACTGGGGCCCCGCCATCGAATACGAAGACTGGTCGGATACCGAAATACAACAGCTTGCATATCCGGCGAAAGAATCCAACGATGTGAGAATTGCGGAGCGCATTGCCTTCTTTGTCTCGCACCGCTTTGAGGAATTGATAGATCCAGATCGACGCGTCGACAGCCAGTCGTCTCTTGTTGAGCGTTTCAAGTTTGATAGGGCGAGCGCAGGGCTGCACGACTGTCCAGAGGCCCGTGACACCCATGGCGAATCAAATGGACATCAGATCATGGATTGGGACAGGTCAGACTTCTCATATTAACTAATGTGCCCATGTAGCGAAATAATCCTCGCGGGTGGTTGATGAGCGAAACAGGTCTGGTCCCGGCCCTACAGCCTCGTCGAGCGATGACGTGAGCATCGAGCCGCGCCTCAATCACGAGATCACGTGTGCAATAATTCTTCTTTTGGACTAGTCTGTGAGTTATGTAATCACATCCGGATCGAAAAAGTAGTGGGCTTTTTGGGGGTTGGTGGGATGTACGTTTTATCGGAGGCAATTGAGACAATTCATGTAAATTTCTTCTCTACTTACCTTGGTAATGTGCGTAGAAGCTAACAATGTCTCTTACGCTCGAGGTCAGTGTTGCCAAATCTGTAGCCAGAATGATGTCCCGCTGACTCGAATTGCAGCATATTGATGCTTGTCTCCCGATAACAGCGTTGAAGACGTTTGTTCTGGGCGATAAGCGATTCATTTTCCAAAGTCAAGGCACATTCTTCCGGGTGATTGTTGATACCACTGGAAATGTTGCTGCTCAGATTCAGACATTCAAAAGAAACGATGTTCATGGTTTCATTGCTCTGAATGAACGACCGGAGGACCATGATGCAAGCCATGTCCGACTCGTCGTCTGGGGAGGTCGCTCAGTACGAGCAGTGAATGTCTCTCTCGGTGCTGACAACGAAATCAAATTGTCGCTCTCAAGTGCGGAGTTCAATACTCCAGACTGGATCATGAGTGGATGTGGAGCTGCCGAACTCGGCCACTATGGAGGATTTTTGATTACAGCGAACAATGCGCTCCTGAGCCTTGAAGTGCTTGTTAGTCAAGGTTCTGAGAAAGACTCAGAGACCACCATATCTATATACCAATTGGCAACAAGTGTAAAGTCGATCCTTTACTCTGCCAACGTGATTGCGCTGTCTCCCTCTCATGTTCTCATTGCCGCTGGTACAGTTTTTGGAGAAATTATTGTATGGTCGTGTTTCCTTAGTGCCGAAGGATTGCACAAAACCAATGCAGTTGCCTCCATCCATCACTTCTTCACCGGACACGAGGGGTCAATATTTGATGTCCGCATCTCTCCCCAGATTCCATCCTTGAATGGCGGTCATTCTGGTAGGCTACTGGCCAGTTGCAGTGATGATAGAACTGTAAGAATCTGGGATATATCAGATTGTGAACGAAAGACTGCACAAGATCCATCCGCATATTCCACCGACGGGTTCGAGTTACGAAGCACAGGCTTTGGTCCCGTCAAGGAAGGCGAAGAAAGTGTTGGATCTGAATCATGTGTCGTCCAAGCATTCGCCCATGCAGCTCGCATCTGGGGAGTCCATTTCAGGGCAATTACACATAATGAAGAAACCCATATGGGACTAGTTTCTCGTGGAGAGGATTGCACATGCGTTGTGTGGGACCTGAGCTGGCAGTCATCATCAGCTGGGGCAAATGAGTACCAACTCACTCAAAGTTCCTCAATACAGCCTCATATTGGAAAGCATATCTGGTCCCTGGATCTTTGCAGAATTGGCTCTGAGACCGTTGTTTACACTGGTGGTGCTGATGGGGCATTGAAAAGTTTCACCATCAAAGAAAATGATAATATAGGCAATGTTGACCCGACTGCTTCCCTTCAACAATCATCTGCTTTCCAAATCAAGGCAAAGAAGAAGCAATCCAAGGCCTACGGAGCGAAAGCTTTTGCATTTGTTTCTCAGAACCACCTTCTTCGCACGTCTACACAAGGCGAGATCCAGGTTGGATATGTCGGCCAAACAGACGAAACTACCATTGCTTGGGAAACGCTACATGAAGCACCAGATCTTGGTTCTTTCAGTGTGATGACTGCTCTGCCCCAGAGAGGTCTAGCATTGATCGGTAATTTCCAAGGACTCTTCCAACTCTACAACCACAGCACCAAAACCATCTCTACCGTCGCAAATGTTGGCAAACGGCCCCTTGAATCATTCTTTCTTCAGACTCACTCTTCCCTAGCGGATCTGTCGAATTCAGCTGAAGAGCTCATCTTCCTTGTCTGTTATCCCACAGGAGATGAGAACCCCACAGGACAAGAGATAACTCTAGTTACCGTGTCGAACTGGGCAAGCGAGTCTCCAAAGGCAGAAACATTCACTTTCAGTCTGCCCCCTTCATTCGTGGTTTGTAGTGCGTGTCTTCTCTTTGATGGCCAATATTTGAGTATTGGGTCAAAGCTAGGAGCCCTTGCCATCTACAACACTTCCAAGGCTGAGCCCGTCTTGGTCAACCGACGAGTTCATGGTCGAGAATTTGTCAATCACATTAGCGTGGTGTCATCCGTTCATACGAATGACAATACAAAATCCGACTTCGTATTGACCTGTGGTCGGGACGGTACTTATTGCCTCCACGAGATACAAGTTTGTGAAAACGAAGCCGACGCTGTGTCGATAGAGCTAGTGCATCGCACGGCTTCCATCACCGGCGGAAACCTTGAGGGCGCTTACTTCGATAACATAACTGGAGACTTCATGTTATATGGATTCAGATCCCAGGATTTTGTCCTCCGCAACGAATCAAAACTAACAGACATTGTCTCCGTCGCTTCGGGAGGTTTCCGCCGGGCCTGGGACTTTATCCCAGGAACCAAAGATAGCCATGCTTTGTTTACATGGAAAGACGGAACTACTTTGACAACTACTCGCGTACGAGCTGGAGCTAGCACTCTGATTCGAGCTGGGGGTCACGGGCGGGAACTCAAAGCGGTGGATGTATTCAACGCTCCGAAGGGCGAACGGTCTCTTTTCGCGACAGGTGCAGAGGACACTACTGTTCGTATTTTCACGCCAACCTCTTCATTGACTTCGAGTCCGTGGGGCACTTTTGAGTGTCTGCGCGTCTTGGATACCCACAAGTCAGGAATCCAGCAGGTGACTTGGTCTAAGGATGGAAAATACCTCTTCACCAGTGCTGCATATGAGGAGTTCTTCGTGTGGAAAGTGTGCAATATTCCTAAATTTGGAATTGCTACAAAATTGATTGCTGCCAGTCCAAAGGACGATGAGCACTCCGATCTTAGAATACCTGGTTTCGATCTGGTGGAAGTGGAAGATGTTGATGGGGAGCAGGGATTCCTCCTGTGTCTTGCTCTTTCGAACTCTGTTATCAAGGTAAGCATGGGGTTCGCTCTCAATTTACTCCGCCAATACTAAGTTTCTGTAGATTTTCCACTTTTCTCCGGCTAATGGGGGCCAATTCACTCTCCTAGCCCGTGGCAAATACATGACCAATTGTTTGACTCAAGCGCATTTCTTGGTGACAGGCTCTTCCGTGAGCCTTATCACTGCAGCCACCGATGGCTACTTCACACTTTGGGACCTCACCAGTACACTTGCGCCATTCTATTCGATATCTGGATCCACTCTGAAGGCCAAACATTCCTTCGCAAGCTCTTCCATCACACCAGAGAACATCACCTGCGAAAGTCGATACCAAATCCATTCCAACAGCATCAAGGGAATGGAATTGGTTCCTCTCTCCGACACAGCCACGGTTGTTGTGGCCGGAAGCGACGACAACTCTCTTTCCATATCCCTTCTCCAAACTCCCTCAGATTTCGCCACAAGTCCACACGTAGCTACAGTTTCAATCCCTGATGCCCACGCTGCAGCTGTGACTACAGTCAAGGTTCTCAATCAACACATCTCTCGTGAGGTTACATCAAATACAGAATCCATCAGGATCATTGTGGCGTCCTCGGGTAACGACCACCGAGTGAAGTTATGGTCAATCACTGTGGACCCGACACAGCCTGGCACGCGGGGGATCACCGTGGAGTTCTTATTGGATCGGTACAGCTCCGTGGCTGATATTTCCTCCTTGGGTGTCGTTCAGGGACTCGGAAGTTACATTCCTGCAGAGAGCCACGTGTCGGAGTTGCCAGTTGACCAGACACAATTGGTGGTGTGTGGTGTGGGGATGGAGATTTTTGGTGTTAGGTCGTAATGAACTCGATCTACATGGCGCTGATTTGATGCTTGATGTAAATAAGACCCCAGTTCAATCTAAAATATACCTCTTGGTGGGACTCGCGTGAATGTCAATCTCAATTTATCGGACAGGAGGAATATATCCATTGGTGACTCGGTCAAGAGGAAGACGATCAGCAAATAAGAACTTGCATTCCTAGTGCCATTGGTATCTATGGGGGCGAAGCTGCGGAGTACATGACTGGATAACACCCTGTAACTGCATCTTGGTGGATTCCTCAACTACAGTAGATCGAACTACTCAGCGCAGACATGAACAGCTTGATTTCGATACCCCAGTTTACCCCGCAGTTTCTACTCCCGATCGGCTCTTAATATATTTCGTGTTCAGCAAGTTATGCTTGCTCGGCTCGGCTCGCGTTATTCTATTCAGAGTAACTGCTCCGTATCTTCATGTTCTGAATGAAATATGGAATGCTTCACTTTCGCTCTACACATGAGTACTGGGAATATAATTGCTAGATGGTACAGGTTGAGTAGGCGAACCAGAGCCAAACTGAGCATCTTATTCACGGTGTATAAATTCAGCGCAAGTGGGCGGGACTTCGGAACGACACCCCGATTGAAGAAATGATTGACACAGGAAATATATTAAATGACGTACCTCTGCATAAAATATGATAATTTATCCGGCCATTGTTGATCTAAAACACGAGTAAGAAAAGGAACGAAAGAGCTGTAGAGACAGAAAGTATATAAGGAGCTTGCGAGGGATGTGTGATTCTATTCTTCCATCGTGAACACACAGACTACGCGTTACATCGTATATCTATTCATCATGAAGCATCTCTTTGGTCTTATTGCTGGTGCTGGGTTGGCTACTGCTGTTCCCTTGCAGTCCCGAGCTACAAACAGCTTTTTCTTTACATTGTGGGTGATAATTGTGTTCCTGAATAGGGAGAAGGAAAGCTAATAGGCTTCTACAGTGGTGATTCCTATAGCATGAGCAGCTTTGATGTCAGTGGTACACAACCAACCGCCGGAAACCCAATGGGCAACCCAACACTTGGTAAGTTCTGCTAAATATCTTACTGTTTTGGAAGCAAAGTTGACTGATCAAACTTGATAGGAACCGGCACAACTGGCGGCGGTATCAACTGGGTTGGAGACCTAACTACCGTAAACAACGCCTCGTTGGTCCTCAGCTACAATCTCGCAGTTGGAGGAGCGTCAATTGACAATTCCCTCGTCAAGACCAATGCCGAAGTGGATATGACAACGCAAGTTGGCCTATTCGACACAAACTATGGCGATAAGCCTGCCTCTGCATCATGGTCCTCAGACAATGCAGTCTTCGGATTCTGGATCGGAATCAACGAGTACGCTCCCTCAAACCCCCAGTATGAACCAATCTAACTCTCAACCTCTCAGCATTGGCTGGTCTTACCCAAGCCAAGATGCCAGTACTCTGGTGCCCAAGCTGATGGCCCAGTACAAGTCTCTCGCCCAGAAAATCTACGCAAAAGGCGGACGGAAATTCCTCTTCGTCAACGTCCCGCCTACAAGCCGAAGCCCCCAAATCGTCGCTGCCGGATCAAGCGCTGCTGCATCGCACGCGAAGTGGGTTACAGCTTACAACAGTGCTCTCAAGACGATGGTTAATGAATTCATCTCTGAAAACAGCGGGGTTCGTTTCCATTTCACATCGTCCTTCACATATATCCTTAGCATGACTAACCTAGTTACAGACGAGGACTATTCTCTACGATTCTTTCACCTTCATGACTAAGGTCCTTGATGCCCCTGCTTCATATGGATTTAACGATGCTTCTTGTGTGAACGATGATGGTGAGAGCTGCATCTGGTGGAATAGCTACCACCCAGGCAAGAAGTATCATGCAGTCCAGGCGGCGGATATGAAGGAGCACATGCACTCTCTGGGTGCTTGGTAGGCTGTTGAGCATAGCTCGGTGAAGCTTCGGTTGGAAGGCGTCACCGGTGGATGTTGTTACAAGCGAGGTGTTTTTTTTTTATGGAGCAAGTATCAAGTTCGGGGCAAAGCGGTCCCTGTTTCAGCTGTAGTGCAATCAACTTGCTACACCTACATGCCTTATCCACACAGTTGTTTTCTGCAATCGATTTTTATTATCTTTTCACGCATATCTATCCTATTAACGCTATTGTATTGGTACATACAACATATGGAGTATATAGAGCACGACTAAGGATTTTCGGTCCACCGATCCCTGGTTAATTCCAAGGTTCTACCTGCCCTGCAAGTCAGAAAATGTAAACGCCGATCGATGCCCGAAGCGCCACGGGTGTGTCAAAGGACATCGCTCGCGAAACAATATTCCAGGCACCTTTGTCTGAAGAAACCTTGAAGAAAGCGGGGTATATAGTGCATAGAATCTTTAATCCTTTTGGTGCACGGATCAAGTCTTTATTCCAGGTCCAGGTTGAAGATCCGGGGGTATTTCCTTCTTGGATGTCCGTTTCACATGAGGTAGCCAAGGACTGTCGCTCATCATGATCTGAAGACTCTGTTTGGTGGGAATTATCATTGTTGCTAGTCACTGTAATATCCGGTGTCGCTGTTAATCCAATATGTTCAATGTTGGAAACCTAGTGCAGTCTCAAGAGCTAGATATTTATCGAAGCTCCGTGTCCTTTTCTGTCAATAGTCTCCAACATCCGTGTGAGATCATCCATTTTGGCTATTTTCGTAAGTAATGAAGGGTATGAGTAGTCCTCTCAAAATAACTATAAAGTCATGGCGTCTGCTTGGGTTTTGCTGTGTTTAGTGATTCGGCATTCTTACCATCCCTTGTAACTTCAGGTCGTTCTTCTTTTACCACTTTTGTTTTTGACAAATCCAATTAGTTCTTGAAGTCAAGATATCGATCCGTCATCATGAGATTTGATCAGATTGCCCTTCTCGCCGCTGTGGCCGGATCCGCAGCTGCGGCTCCTGCCAATAGCCATGCAAAGCGCGCTTCACCATTTCAATGTTCGAGCCCATACAATCGCAATGGTTTGCTAATTGTTTGCTAAACAAGTCTTTCATGCAGGGTTTGGAACAAGCGAATCTTGTGCCGAGTTTGGCGAGGACAATCTTCCTGGTGTCTATGTAAGTGGCCCGAGGAAAGATGCAATCGCAACATTTTAGCTTATGAGGGCGGGATAGGGAACCGATTATACCTTCCCCGATGCAAGTGCAATCCAGACATTGATTGGGAAAGGCATGAACATCTTCCGGGTGGCCTTCAGGATGGAACGGCTGGCCCCTGGGTCCATGACGGGAGAATTTGATGACTTCTATCTTAGGAACCTGACAGCGGTAAGTTGTCCAAAATTCCCAGAATGAGAAGGTCGGGGAACTAATGGAATGCTAGACAATCAAAGCCATCACCGATGCAGGATCCCATGCAGTTCTTGATCCACACAACTATGGCAGATAGTAAGTAGTCAATTCGGGCAACAAGCAACGAAATCGTAGCTTATGAGTGCGCAGCAACGGTGATATCATTTCGAGCACCTCCGACTTCCAGAAATTCTGGGAGAACCTCGCAGGGCAATTCGCTTCGAATGAGCTGGTCATCTTCGACACAAGTCAGTCCCGCACCCATTCCCTCAGACGAGTTACCAATTGACCTAATCATGCACAGATAACGAGTACCATGATATGGATCAAGACCTTGTCTTGAACCTTAATCAAGCAGCCATCGATGGCATTCGCGCAGCGGGTGCAACGAGCCAGTATATCTTCGTCGAGGGCAATTCCTGGACGGGCGCGTGGACTTGGACCGACGTCAACGATAATATGAAGGATCTGACTGATCCTCAAGACAAGATTGTTTACGAGATGCACCAGTACCTCGACTCGGATGGATCAGGAACGAGCGAGACCTGTGTTTCGACCACGATCGGCAAGGAGCGCGTGACGGATGCGACACAGTGGCTTAAAGACAACAACAAGGTCGGCGTCCTGGGTGAGTTTGCTGGTGGTGTCAATGATGATTGCAAGACAGCGGTCACTGGCATGCTCGATTATCTGGGTGAGAACTCGGATGTTTGGCTCGGGGCCCTCTGGTGGGCTGCCGGTCCTTGGTGGGGTGACTATATGTACAGCATCGAGCCTTCCAGTGGTGCGGCGTACACGGGTATGTTGGACACACTTGAGCCATATTTGCAGTAAGCCCTGTCGATTGAGGGGATGAAGCAGTAAGCTTCCCTATTCACTTGCAATGTTTGATTGTCTTGAAAGAACGGATTTCCAAATTTGGTAGTTAAATAGAAGATCAAAATTGTCAATTCTCAGAATGCAGGTATCCCGAGTTGTCGTCATAAGTTGGGCTGACAGATGATCTGGACGATCTGCGCGCATGGTTTTGCCTGAAACGATTTAAACCTTTTAAAGTGCAGGTGTACGGAGTACCCTTGTTTTCAATATTCGGGTTCGTCAGCAGGGGCTTATGTCTCTAGGCGAGTTAATCTGTAGAAAACACAATTAATAAATATAGAACAAGGCATCATCATTAGTGGATGTCCGAAGGGCGGAGAGTGGAATGCACTCCGTACCACAAGGAGGTCAGTGTGTGGGCGGAAGGCGATGCCAAGATTTAAAAAAAACGGAGGAGCCTAGGACTGATGTACCGGAGTACGAGTATGTGACCTCCATACATGACAGGCTTACGCAGTTATGAGGCTGGTGGCCGGAAAATTTGAAAGGGATCCACAAGGCTGCAAGGCTGTTCAGAAAAAAGGTGACGAGGCTCGGGTTGAGGAATCGCCTGTTTGGGCCACTGGAATGATGATCCTGGGGCGGTCAAAAGTTAGGACATGAAGGAATTGATAGGTTGAATGGGATCTGTTCGATGTACGATTGGAGATCTAGTGATGGAGGACGCGTACATTCAAGATGCATGGATGCATGGATGCATGGATGCATGAATGGATGTACTTGTACGGAGTATCCTTCTGACTGATCTGACTGTTCCGATGTCAAGTTGGACACAAATGAGAGGCCATACCACTAAGCCTAAAGAGGATTAGCGTAAGCCACAAATAGAAACCAACGTGGCCCAGGCGACGAGGCTACGCAATCGCTGATTGGTCCGATGATCCTGCGCCTCTTTGCCAGGAGGCTGGAGATGGTAGGCTGTACCGTTGGAGTACAACATACTCCATACATGGGACGGTGTGTCCTGTTGATCACGCTTTATATTAAATCCTCTCCCCCGTTTCAGCTCTTCCACATTTCATCTTTCACCTCTCTCTCAATCCCCAATCTACCCAACCACCAAAATCATGGCAAAAGCCGGTCGCGTTGCGTGTATCTTCACGCCCTATGTTTTGACCATCGCATCATTGATCTGTATCATTCTGGTGGGACTGGGCTGCACAAAAGCCAGTTCTTCCACCTTAAATGACTTATACTTCCTTCGGGTAAATTATCCATGGCTTGAGATTCTGAAGTGCATTACTAATACCAAATTCGAATAGCTCGATCTCTCAAATATCAGCACGGGATCGGAAACAACATCAAAAATTGAAGATCTGCTCAATGAGGCCCATATCACCTCCGTCAATGCCGACGAGATTCAGCAGACTATTGAAAAGTTCCAGGAGAATGCCGACATTGCGGACTTCTATGACATTGGTCTCTGGGGTTACTGCGAGGGCAATTCCACCAAGGGCGAGACTACTATTTCCTCTTGCACAGAGCCCAAGGCCCAGTTCTATTTCAACCCATCTTCGATCTTGGGCCTGAGTGAGGATCAACTCGAGAAGGAGCTGGGAAGCGGATTGAAGAAGACCATGAAGGTATACAAGGCCGTTTCCAAATGGATGTTCATCGCCTACTTGGTTGCCTTCATCGCTACCGCTGCCCAAATTCTCCTGGGTATCATCGCTATCTTTAGCCGCTGGGGCAGCTGCGTCACCACCATCGTATCCATCGTCTCCTTCCTGTTCACCCTGGGCGCATCCCTTACGTCGACCATTATGTTCTCGATCGCAAAGGGTTCCCTTGGTTCGGCGCTCAAGGTCTACGGTGTCGAGGTGTCTCTGGGCAAGAATATCTACGCGACCACCTGGCTCGCAGTTGCCTTCTCCCTGGCTGCCACCATCTTCTGGATGTTCAGCACTTGCTGCTGCTCTGGCCGTTCGCCTTACGGCCACAAGGACCGTCACAACCGCGGTAGCGTCACTGCCGAGAAGGCTCCCTACACTTATGAGCCCATCGGTGCTGCCCACCCTCCCTTTGGCTCTCAGCCCACTGCCCCTCAGCAAGGTTACACCACCTCCTACCCGTCTCCCTACAACAACAACCAGCACTCGAGCGCTTACGAGCCTTTCCGCCACGTCTAAACACAAACTCAACAACAACTTCCTCATGAGTTTTTTCTGTACAACCCTCTAGCGATTTTAGACTGGCGATACCAAGGCGTTTTCGTGGCTTTTTCCATGCTTTTAATGACCCTGTTCTCCTGAATTTCGATGATTATAATGCCATTATGCACAGCGAGACTGCAGTCTCTACGGGAGGATTTTTTGCATTTCATGTACAAGGTTATCCTAGTCCTCCACGGAGGAACCGATAGTATTTACCTCAAAATTGCCATTCGAGCATACAATTCCATCTACAAAATCAAATCCTTGGCATATGAATCTTGAAATATCAAACAATTCATCCAATCGACAAATGACAACAAAGCCTACGTGTAATTCGAATGATGTACCCCGTACCCCGTACTCCGTACTCCGTATTCCGTATTCCGTACATATCCACCTGCAGTCAATCCGAATTCCCCAGCTGAAAAACCAAGGTTATTAGACCCGAATCCTCCTCAGCCGCAGTCTTCGTATCCATATGTCTACTCCGTACATGGCAAAGGCTGTGATATTCTTATCTGAGTATACATTTGCTTCAGTAATCTGACTATAAGACCACCCTGTTAAGGATTCGCCAAGCTCTATCCCCAAGGTGCCCTGAAGTTCAGGAAAATAAGGCCCCCCACCATTCCAAGGCTTTTGGCTCCGAAGGAATGTCGGTCAATGGTAATTGATTTCGGCTGGCGTAAATAGACTAGAGATGAGAAAATCGACGTAGTTTCGGTCAAATTGACTTTCAGTCTTTCGCGAGGCATACTGTGGAAAAGCCGCCCCATCCTAGCTTGTAATGTATATGGTAACGGTCATTCTGGGTTGTAGCTCCGGGACTGGATCATCTTTAGAACGCAAAGCGGACTTGACTAGGGTGGAGGCTGGAGAAGCGAAGCTAGAACGCTGTGCCATGGTCTATAAGAAGTGAGCCTTTAAACGGAAGGGTAATGGCAGAGCAAATCGAGTATAGAATTAGCTTGATTGTGGTTCAAGGTTCGGTGGAAAATAGACATCTTAAAGATGATACCTAAAATAGTATGTATACATTTGGAATGAAAGCAATGATCAAATGCGTGTCCACCCATGTCCTGTTCCTGATAGCAATGCTATGGGTAAAAAAGGGTATCATGCACAGCTTGTCATTGCGTTAAATCAGCCGTTGGCTTAGGCCAAAGAAAATAGAAATACACTTCACGAATGGGAAATTACTGAAGCCTACAAGTGCTAGGATCCGTGATCCTTTGGTCGCTTGTATGAGGAGCGACAGATGAGACCTTTCTCATCAACGAGAACCCGGGTTCCGCCGCGACGCTTGATTTCCTGGAGGACGTTCTGGTCTTGGCGGGCCCAGCGCTTGAATGGAGTGTTTGGATCGTCAGACCACACAGGACCTGTGGGGAATATTTTCTCAAGAGAACGGAACCAGGACCTTCGTGCTCTTGAAGGCTCGGGCTCCTTGGAACTCAGGGCACCCAGAGCTGCGGGCGGGGCGGGAGACGCAGAGATATGGCGGTCGTCGGCATCATCGCCGAGTTCAATGCTGGCGGTTTCATGATGGGTATCATCTGTTTCGTGTGTCTCGTCATTCTCGGCCATAACAGCTTCAGGCATATCAATGTCGTTTGCAGAAGGCTCAGGGATAATGTTATCTGGGTTGGAATCCTTGATTATGTCTTCGTCTTGGCTCAGGGGTGCAGGCTTTTGACCATCATTCTCCATGCTAATTTCAAAGTTGGCCAACTCATAGGAGGAGTCGCTTTCTAGTTTGATTTGCACTTCACCAGAGCCGGTTGCAGTAGATGGGAATGACAATGACTGCGTTGCGGTGGGCACATCAGCGTACGTATTGGAAACATCACCCATGTCGGCACTGACAGAAGAACGAGCATGGAGATTTGACAGTCTTCCTCCGAGACTAGCTGTGAAAGAGGGGTTCCCTTCCGTATTCTGCACCGTATCGATTTGGGCCACTTCGCCTTGGGCTGCCAGTTGATGTGAGGCAGGCAGGTTTGCCAACCTGGCACTACCAGGTAGGACGAACTGAGACGCTACCACGTCAAGTCCATGAGCTGTCAGACTTCTTTTCTTGTGCTTAGGGCGTGAGAAATTCATACAGAAGAATTCCTCATAATGCACAGTGTTCGAATTTTGAGATGTATGCTCTGCGAAATAATGCGGATACTCCTCCAAATTTTGTATGATAAAGTCATCCCACAGAAATGATCTTTGGAGCTGACCTTTTTGCCGCATCGCCTGCAACTTCGAGCACATCTCAGTGAAGTGAGCAAAATCACCAGAGTACGGCGAGTAGTCATTGCAGAACTTTTCATAGATCCTTTGTGCTTCAGCAGACATGTCAGGTTTGCTGATGAAATCTTGCCGCCGCCGTGCCACCAGCTCCATATTATCATGAAATGGCTTTCGACGAGTGTCGGAGCCTTTGCGGCGAGAGCGAGGAAGTTTGGATGGTGTTTTTGCATTAGTAGCGACCCAGGCTGTCAAATCTTCAGGGGACAATTCCGGCAATTGTGAACCTCCATCGAGAGAACATAATTCCCTCGAAGAGTCTTGGCTTCGTTCGTGGATTTGATAAACGAAAAGCGAATGAGTACTGTCATGAGTTAAAGACGATGGATCGTCTGACAGGTCCAAATGAAAGATGGAGGAGCCACGTTGGCGTTGAGCTGGCCTTGAGGAATCAAGCACAACTTTTGAGGACGACTGGGTTGTGATTGGTGATGGTGCACGCAAACCGCTTATTTCGGTCTGAGTACCTAGCACATCCACTTGCAATGACTCGTCTTCAGCACCAGAAGAAGGATTTGACATCTCTTGGGATACGTCGATGTGTCTGTGACTGTCTTGCGAACAATAGGTATTCACCACCCGAGACACGGAGGATTTTCTGGCAGCCTCGGAAGGTGAATTCTGAGAGCTTGAGAGGGAAGGCCCAGCTCTTTTTTCCTTGAGCTTCTCGGTTTTCGGGCGCGTATCATTGACGGCGGATGTCTCTGCCACTTGAATATTTCCAGTTGCAGCCATTGGGAGCGGCAGGCCTGAGCTAGCAATCACTTGTTCAGGCTGACTACTCAGTGGTTGGGTTCCCCCAAGAGCGAAAGGAACAGATGTCTCCATCTCAGCCTCATCGCTTTCCTCGCTACTAGATTCATCGCAAAACTCAGGCCTAAATGGGGGATTCACCGGAGGTAATTCGTCCTGATAGCATTCTTGCGCTGAGTCTGAAGGTTGATCACTGGCTGAGTCGAGCGACCCTTCGGAGGGTTGCTCTTTGGTGGGGTTAATGTTAGGGTGATGGCCCGGTGAATCAAGACCCTTCGGTTTGTCGGTTACTTTTACCAAAGGCTGAGGATATTCTTGCGCTGTTGGAATGAGTTCGTCTTTTGATGTCAGGACACTCTCCTGCCCTGCTTGTAGAACATCACAGCTGGTGCTTCTCGCCATGTCTTCACCATCATCCCTTGTAATTTGACCAATGCTTGGCTGTGGGCTTTTCGGGGTAGATTTTAGTTGTCTAGGGGGGGAAACGGTGTCTCGTGGTAGAGCTTCTCGAGCAGGTGATCCAGCTATGGTCGGCGGCCAGGCGTCAGAACTAAGGGGAGAAGAACGCATATCTTGCTGAGTGGGAGTAAAAGCACGTTCAAAAAACTGCTCCTCCGCTTCTGCCAAGCCTTGTCCTTTTCGCGCAATAACATTCCAATGGGTTAGAAGACGAGGTGGTACATGACATAGCGGTCCAGATGTCCCCGGGCCTTGCGGAACCCATTTTAAGTCTTCTAAAAGATCCGCCTGGTCTTTGGGAATATCAATCTCGCTCAAAGGTATCGTTATCATACCTTCCCATGGATCCGTTGTGGATAAGCGAATCGGGTCTGCTGTGGTGCTTGCAATCTGCATTTCAAGCAGAGACGGCACAGCCTCGCTATACATTGCCTCATCCTCAGTTGCGTGCAGTGGTATCGTTTTTTCAATATCAGTACGCTGTCGCTTTTTGCGGGGCGATACTGGTTGTGGGTTCGGCGAGCCTAGCGAAGCCAGGTTGTCATTATGCGCTATTTGTAGAAGTGCATCTGTACTGCCGCGACTTCTTTTCTTTGAGGCCTGTCTATTTTCTATCCCGTCAATTTTATGAGCATGGCTGCTATCATCCGGGTTTGCCACAGATTTCTCGGCGCCACTTGCAACCTGGGATATGAAGTTGATGACCTGTTGATTGGGATTGTCCTCACACGCATTGGTGGGCGAGTTACTAGCGCAAGTCACATTCGCGATGTTGCTTGGAGATCTTCCAAAGGGGGTGGTTTTCGGTGTTGCGGATTGACCATGCTCTTGTACTGGTGGTAATGCCCTCCTATTCGGTGCGAGAGATTGGCTGCTGTTGCTATTATCTAAAGGTGATTCGTTATCCCGAACTGGGCGAGAAGATCCAAGGAGCCCAAGAAGCCCCGATGACTCGCCAAAGGAAGCGCGGTTGGCCAGCAAATTGGACTTTCGAGCGCCATAGTGGTTATCGGTCGGACATTGGGAAAGTAGTAACTGGGAGGACGCTTCATTCTCAGAATGTGGTTGAATTTCACGCTGGGAGACAAACGAGTCGGCCAAAGTATTTTTTGGTTGAGCATTGGGGACAACGTTGTGGTGGTTCTCGTGGCTCTTCTGACTCTTCTGGTATGCCGCTGTCATCAAGTTTTTGAGACCCGGTGCCTTTCTGAGCTTTGGTTTCGGCACGTCCCCTTTTGAGACTGCATTGAGATGTAATTTGAAACGTCTGATATGAAGATAAAGATCCGGAGAAGGTGATGAGTACGTGAAAACGAGCCTGATATCCGAAAGTTCAATGAGATGTCTCGGTCCTCCTTTGATCGACGGTGGGCAAGGTGTGGTTCCTTGTTGTATATCTGGTGAGTCGGTCGAAACAATGGCATCAATTTGATTTTTTGTGTCCGTCAATGTAGCACGATGGCTGTTATCGCCCTGTGCCCACTGGTGAACACAAATCAACGGTCAGTAGAGATTCCTGTATTGCAGGCTATGGGAATTCTTACTGATACAACAATGGCTGTGCTTAAACTGGGCTTGCAATTGCTAAAGTAGAGGTTTCCATCCAGGTCCTCCACCTGGATTTCATGCTGATCGTTTTGACTGAGGTAGCATGATAAACTTTGCTTGGCCAAGGCCGCGATCCAGGGACTTATTGGATTCATTGTGCGAATCCAGCCTTGCAATTAATGTGAGAGACAGCATGCAGGTCATAGCTAGCAGTCGTAAGTAATGAGCTGTTTGTAGCTTGTACCATAGCTACATGGCGTCAAACAAAAGGTCGTATTGCACCAAAAATCCATTCGCGTCTTATCGATTGCGACCTCCCAGAAAGCGCCCGCGACGCGCCAGCTTACTCAGCACCACCACGTCATTCCACCTGGGCAAGTGCGGAGGACAAAGGCGATCTACACTTTTTGAAACGGTTCTTTAATACGATCACACTGAGACTTCTACCGAAGCTAGATGCTCTTTCACTCTCAAGACTCGAGATCTTTAAGCAGTTCCATGTCGCATGATCGGCTGTAAACGGCAGCTGAAACTTGTGGGAGGATGATGCGAAAGCTTTCTGCCTAACTCAGCCATGGAGTCTCAACAGTCCCAGGGATCATACAGTCCGTCTGTATCGTCCAACTCCCTACCCCTTGGAAGGCGCCCTTCAAACGATTCTATGGCGACGACTCAGACTGAGAGAGAATCAATGAATGCAGCTCTAGATCATTACCACAATGCAGCATATCAATCAGAATCACTCACTCTCTTCAACGAGTTTACCAGTCCGCCTGGTTCGACAGCTACATCTGAAGAGAAAGGACTATCGGAGGAAATACAAGGCGGCCTAAGTGGGCTATACAGTCGCTTTAGGACTTCTGTCGGAGGAGTGAGAGATATTGTCAGCGGGGGAGGAAAATCAACGGAGAAAAATGCAGGTGAAAGCTCAGCGGTCAAAACGCCTGCATCAGAACGTTCGATGGCAAAATCCGCTCAAGACCCGGCTACAAGCTCTGTTGGCTATCCCCCTTCGCATGCCAACTCGTCACAAGGATCCAGGCTCCACTCACCTGTTATGGCATCCTTTCACTCCCATCAAGACGTCATATCACAGCCGAATACGGGGAAGAGGTCCAGGATATCCTCTAAAAGTGGAAGCATCTCTTCTAAGACCTCTGTTTCCCCATCTCCTGGGATCAAGCCCAATATCGCACCGTTAACGAAAGCCACTGGTAGTGCCATCGCGGCAGACCCTGCGGTCACTCAACTCCATGTGAATGTAGTTGGAAATCCTGAACACTCAAGGAGTGGCTCCTTGAATGGCCCATTCCAAGGGATTAATAGCGCAGAATCGACAAGTATCGGCAGTAAGGAAGGCCCTGTGGATCTTTCCTTGAGCCAAACATCCTCTTTATTAAGTCAGAAACTTTCGAGTTCTCCAATTCTTTCTGCAAAGTTGCATGACAGTCAACATGATGACTTCAACACCAGAGAAGCATTTTTCTCAGCAACACATACTCCAGACAACCACTCTCGGAATTCAATATCCATTCCGGACCAACAAAAGCCGACCAATAGCGCATCTCAATCAGTCTTGCAGAATTTAAAACAAGCTGAATCAACTCAGGATCATGCTTCTCAGCGTTTAGGAGAAGGCTCGAATTCACGAACAGCTTTCCCCTACGAAGACCCCAAAGCATCGATTTCTGTGTCAAATAGTCTATCAAAACTCTCTTCTCAAGATGAAACGACACCTCATGCGGATGAACTGCAAAGTAACATGATGACAACTGTTCCTCGTGACACTAGCAACCATGACCCTTCAAAGTCTACAGCCTCCGGCCGACCTAAAGACAAGTCGACTTCCTCGGCCCGGGCAGCGCGACTGCCTGGGTATGCCATGTCGCGGGCCTCCACAGCTGAAACCACCACAACAGTCTCTTCTTTGCCTCCCTTGAACACTGCATTCGATTCAACTGCTAGTCAATACTCAAAATCGAGTCGCCGGGCCCTCGTCGGCAGCGACGGTGTTCTCTCACAGCTGAAAAGTAAACTCCTTAGCAAGGATTTTTGGATGCGTGACGAGAATGCTAAAGATTGTTTTCATTGTGGAGAAACCTTTACCACATTTCGGAGAAAGCATCACTGTCGAACCTGTGGTCAAATTTTTGATTCGAAATGTACTCTGCTCATTTCAGGCACACGCTTTGGACAACCTGGCAGTATTAGGGTTTGCAAGCCCTGCGAAACGATGATCAATGCGCATGATGATGATTCTTCCGAATTTTCGGATAGCGAGCAGAGTCCTACAGTTCCCAATCCTCGGATAGCCGAACTCAGCTGGAGCAACCCTGCGCGAGCATCTGCAGATGACGACGATTCCTCCTCGGTCGTATCACAATCAATTGACCACGTTTTGAGAACCCCGACAATGGCTATACCAGCCACACGACGTGCTGGCGAGGGAAACAACCGCCGCTCAGCTATTCTTGAGATTGATTCCGATCGTCCCTTGGCGCGACCTACGTCTTCGCGCTCTCTACGGTCCTCCCTTGGTGGAAGACCACACTCCATCAGTCATAAACGCCACCACTCTCGTCAGCAATATATCCGAGGCTTCAAGCCTTCTCATGAAGATCGAGCCCCCTTCCAACGGCGACATGCAGATGACATGGATCCTGAAACCCGACTCCCCGCTTTTCACAAAGATAATATCATTGACCCCGATCTTGCACAATACCTTTCGGATGATGCCTCCAGTGGTGATGAGCAACCAAGTCTTCTGTCTGCGGTCTCTGAAGGCGCTCTGTCTAAGAGTGGAGGGGAGGGCGAAAGAGCATCTTTTGGGGGTCTTCTTGCTGCTATGAAAAAGGGCAAATCGGCTTTCGGAGACCGAGGTACTCCTAGCATGAATCGAGAGGTCGATGAAACCAGTATCAGCAGTTCAAGAGCTGTCAACCTACCCCGTTTTTCTCGTCGTCGAAACCTGAGCGTTACTAGCAGCTTGCACCCGCGCCATTCGCCCAGAACATCAAAGGAGAGTATGTTTATTCATGACACTTCATTGCCAACTATATCGTTGCCCGCAGATTTGAAGCAGGTTGGATTCAAGATGACTCGGAGCTCATCAATGAGGGGAAATGAGGCACCACCAGTCGAACTAAACAGAGCCAGCTTGGAACATGTCCGAAAACTTCTGCGTCAGCTGCTTGTAGAATCCACCGTGCCCAACAACGATAGTTGGGAAAATGCTTTGATGCCGGTACTTCTAAAGGCAGGGGATGAAGTTGATCCAAATGTCCAACACGGGGATGATATGGACATTCGACACTACGTTAAATTGAAAAAAATCCCTGGCGGTCGACCTAGTGACACCTCTTATGTATCGGGTCTCGTTTTCACAAAGAATCTAGCTCTGAAGGGCATGTCACGGAACATTTTACGCCCAAACATCTTGATTATCACATTTCCTCTTGAATATGCTCGTCAGCAACAGCATTTTATGAGCCTCGAACCTCTCATTCGGCAAGAACGTGAATTCCTAGAGAACTTGGTCAGTCGGATCTCAGCATTGCAGCCTAACCTACTGTTGGTTGAAAAGACTGTCTCTGGTCTAGCCCTGGGGCTTCTTGAGCAAGCTGGAATTGCCACTGCATATAATGTGAAGCCATCTGTTCTCGAGGCCGTTTCGAGATGTACACAGACCAGGATTGTGACTTCCATGGACAAGCTCTTGACGACTACCTTGCATAGTGAGTGCAGCAGTTTCGACGTGAAAACATATGTTCATACTGGCCGAAAGAAAACCTATATGTATATCTCCGGCTGTCCGAAAGAGCTTGGATGCACAATCATTCTGCGCGGTGGGAGTGATGAAGTTCTCAGGAAAGTGAAAAGGATAACAGAGTTCATGATCTACGTTGTGTACAATCTCCGTCTGGAAACATGTGTAATGCGAGATGAATTTGTGCAGATACCAAACTCACCAACAGCAGACACCACACCTGCCACCAATGCAGACAAGAAAGGCGATCCGCAGATACTCAGTGGCGAAGGCAATGCACATTCGGCCGACTCGCACACTGTGCAACAGGGGACAAACGAAAAATCTGGTGAAATCTCTGATAGTCAGATCCTCGATGACGCCAGTGCTGCAGAAGTTCCAGACTACATTCCCATGCCAACATTCTATAATGATATGGTACATGATCACAAGACAAAGATTTTGTCAGCATCACCTTTCGTGGAGTTTGAACCTCCCTATCTCCTAATGCGTGCACGGGAAATGGAGCGCAGACTTGCATATTTGAAATATCGTCGTGATCAGGACGGCAACTCTGACCAAGTCACCGATGAAAAGGTCAAGCCGCAGAAGTTCATCCTCATCACGCCCGAAATGGTTCGCCAATCACCCCAAGACGCCCCGGCAAAAGTAAAAGAGGTACTGCGTGCAGCTCATGATGCTGAGTATGATCGAGCACTCTATCACTATCAAACCCAGAAGCGTCAATGGGAAGCCTATGTAGCGGGAAACGCCAACATGTTTGATCCTTATACACACCAGAATTTGGTCGTTCTCTACAGTGTTGTTTGCACGACAACGTCAGTCCCCTGCTCAGGGCCAGACGTTTTTGCCCTGGAGTTCTATAATGAACATGGAGATGATACAATCTTTGAGTCAGATCTCACACTTGGGCAGTATGTCGAGGACCTTTGTCTGACGGCTAATTCTGTATGCACCGTCAACGGCTGTGAAAAGCGCATGTTCGAACACCACCGCCAGTACGTTCATGGTGAGGCCCAAATCAGTGTTCTGATCCAACCTTGCCCTCCCAAGCTCCTTGGACTTCACGATGTCATGCTGATGTGGAGCTGTTGCAAAATTTGCGGCAATGAAACCCAGCCCATCCCTATGTCTAAAAGCACATGGAAATACTCATTCGGGAAATACTTGGAACTCCTTTTCTGGGGGAGGAACATGCGTGCTCGTGCTGGGGTTTGTCCTCATGATTTACAACGTGATCACCTTCGCTACTTCGGCTACAAGGAGGTCGCTTTGCGAATCCAGTATGATCCAATTCGACTTTTGGAGATCATAGTTCCACGACCTCGAGTCACATGGAAAGTGGACAACGATTTAAAGCTGAGGAACGAGGTATATCTACGCACTGAGCAGCGCCTCAACAAGTTCATGATATCAGTTCAAGAGCGTTTGAAAGGCATCAATGTCGAAAGCGTTGTTCCTGAGCTGCTGGAAAGCTGCAAGAGGGAGATTGAGTCTTTGACGAAGAAGGGACACGAAGATCATGACCGCCTGGTTCGACACTTGCAAGACAAATATACAAGTTCTCGGTACTGGGAGATTATACCGCTGAATGAAGTTCTCCGTGCCGTTCAAGAAAAGGTTGTCGAATGGGATACTATATTCGCCGAGTTTGAGAAGAACTTCTTCCCATCCGAGAAGGATATTAAGCACATGGCAACATTACAGCTCAAGAAAATCTTCCTAGACAAAGATGCGACTTCGGTTTCTGCGGAGGATGCCCTTCAAACCCCACCCGATGCAGAAGATGAAAACCACCAGGCGGCTGATAGGCCACGAATGAGGCGGCGCATGACACTTTCGCCAGAAAAAGCGCAAAATGTCTTGGTCTCTGTCGTTGAGGAGCATGCTGGTAAAAAACATCGTGAAGAATTGGAAGAATTTGAGTTGCCCTCACCTCCGGCGTCCACCGAGGAGGTAAATATGGCAGCTGATGCAGCTAATGAAACACAATCCTGGCCTCAGGATGAGGCTGTTTCACAAGAAGAAGTCCGTCATCTTGACTTGGCTATTCCCACAAGCCAATCGGAACTCACTCATGTTAATCCGGTTAACGTTTCGAATCAAACTTCGACAAACACAGATATTCCTAAAGTGATCACTGGTGATGGGTCGTCAGAAATACCACCGCCGGACTCTCCCGATGTCCCCGAACATGATATCAAAAACGGAAATGAAGACAGTCAAGTTTCTGAAATGCCTAGTACTCCAGTGCGTCGATCTTCGGCGATTCCAAGGCCTACCGAAGCAGCTTTCCGACGCACCGGCAAAGCACGATCTCCTCCGCTATTGCGTGCTCAGACCCAGCCAGTGAACCTATTACGAACATCCAACGGCTCTTCACTTCCAGGCTTGAAAACGGCACTTACCAATCCAACAGATCCGGAAAAGCCTGCAAGCCAATTGTCAAACAAGTCATCAGACAAGAAATTAAGCGATCGTTTAGGGTTGACTTCCATTAAGAGTGCTCGGTTTGCCTCGGGTCACTCTCTTATTCCACGGTCTACTCCAGGTAGAAAGGGAAGCTCGCAGGTTTCTAGTCTTGCCAAGCACTTCGAGCAACTGAGTCGTGAATTTGAAAAAGAAAGACAGCGTGAAAGGCGACAACGCGCTGCAAAGGGTACTCATTCACGGGCATTCCCACTGGCTTCCTCGAAGCCTATAGTGGAGGTCTATCAAAATGTGCGAGAAGCTGTTGAAGAACGTGAACCACCAGTCGATAACGAGGAATCGTTGCCCTCAGCCCCCCACCCTCCAGTGGATGACTCGAGTCGTAAGAGTGATGACCTTGCGGATCAGCGTACAAATCACGATGAACCCCGTCTACCAAATGTGTCACTTCCAAAGCCTGTGGATTCAGATAGCGCACTTCGCTCAGACAGCCAAATTTTGTCTGATGCTGAAGCAGATGAACCCCAAAGTGACGAGGATCGAAAGATAGTTGAGGGTCTCCATCCAGTAGATTCGCATGAAGAGACTAAGCAATCAGCAGAGGATGATTCGATTGATTTCAAAGACTTACCCAAACATGAGCGCACTACGCTTCTGAAAATGCTGACAAATTTCTGGTCTGAACGCTCTGCGAGTGGATGGGCATCTCTTGACTACCCACTCAGTGTCATGGATCATGTCTTTGCTGATTGCGATATTATTGTTCGCGAGGATGAACCGAGCTCTCTAATTGCCTTCGCTTTGGACTCCCCCGATTATAAAGAAAAACTTGCCAGTATTCAACAGCGCTTCGACGACATGCAGGAGGACAAATTATATCCGGCAGAGGCAACCGCTGCCATGAATGAAGCACGAGTTGAGCATGCCCTCTTACGACCTACAGGGACTCACCTCAAGTATCAATTCCAGGAAGGCCCAGCCAAGATGCTATGCAAGGTGTTCTACGCCGAGCAGTTCGACGCCTTGCGACAGAAATGTGGTGTTGCAGATCGAATCGTCGAGTCATTATCTCGGTGCGCCAAGTGGGATTCGAAGGGTGGCAAGACAAAATCTCTATTCTTAAAGACCCTCGATGACCGGTTCATTCTCAAATCACTTTCGCCGATCGAGACGCAGGCCTTCCTTAAATTTGCTCCTGCCTATTTCCAAATCATGTCCGAAGCTTTGTTCCATGAACTGCCTTCTGCAATCGCCAAGATGTTTGGCTTCTATCAAGTCATCATTAAAAATCCAGTCACAGGAACAGAGTTCAACTGGTACCTGCTACTCATGGAGAACTTGTTCTATGATCGTGTCCCTACGCGTATCTTCGACCTGAAAGGCTCGATGCGAAACCGCAAAGTGCAGAGCACCGGCGAACGGGATGAAGTTCTCTTGGACGAAAACATGGTAGATTTCATTTACGAGACACCTCTCTTTGCCCGTGAACACTCCAAGAAGCTCCTTGGCCAAAGTGTATGGAACGACACACTCTTCTTGGGTCGCCAAGACGTCATGGACTACTCTCTCATGATCGCCATCGATGAACCACGCAACGAGTTGGTAGTAGGTATCATCGACTGTATTCGCACGTACACCTGGGACAAGAAACTCGAGTCCTGGATCAAGGATAAAGGATTTGGTGGCGGTGGTCGCAATCGACCGACAGTCACAAGTCCCAGAGAATATAAGGGTCGTTTCCGTGAGGCGATGGCTAGATATGTGCTCCAAGCCCCAAGGTAAGTTGAAACGTGTCTTCTCTCGATCCAAGGATTGAATACTGACGGATTTAGCTGCTGGCATCAATTCCAACCAAATTCAATGTACCGATATGAGAATCAGACCACCGAAATGGAGACTATTGATGGAAACAGGTTAGTAGAAGACACTGGTTTCTAGTGGCTTGATTGATAGAGTCTCCATCTTGACACACAGCTATGACCAAGTTATTACCTTATGACTTACGACCTGATGATGATGCATTCATGTTCAAAGCACGCTAGGACCTGATGGGGTTTTTCCCTGTTATTAAAGTTTTGCATGCGGTGTGCTCTTTTTTCGGGATGTCACTACACTTATCTCTTGTACATAACTCACCTCTCGTTTTTCTCGAGTCCATTAAGTTGCAGCACAGACCTTCTTACAAGCGAAACTACATGGCGAGGCGCAGTGCTAGGCATCGCTTTCATTTGTTGTGAATTGTATAGCATGAACAATCGACCTTGTGTGTCAAACGCTGTAAACATGATCTACTACCAATTAAACTTGGGCGAAAGAGCGAATGGGGCCTGGGTGTCTTTTTCTGAGGCAATCTCCAAGCTTATACGACAAGCCTGTCATATCCATGATGAAGTCCACGGGTAGCAGCTGCGCAAAAAAAACAGATGGGATACCCATTTTATTATCTAGCTAACAATATAGGCATTTCACACAAGTGATATAGTATGTACAAGCAAGAAAAGTAAGCGAATCCGTCAAAGGTGTGTTTATATCCAGTTGAAATCAATGTGAGCAAGGAGTGCAATGCCCTCGGCAAAGTGCTCGCTAGCACTTGCGATAACTGGGCGAGGCGAAGAGCTTGGAAGACCAATTCAATTGGCGACATCGACTTTTGTTATTCTTTTATAGAACTGGTGATTAGGCATGTCCGTATTATGTTCCCTTTACTACCAAGCCTCTGGGTATCCCTGGCCGCTTGGTTTTGGCGATGTTTCATATGACACAACCACATCATCTGTGCGGTGAATCTGTCCCATATGGTGACTATTTTGATTCCCGAGTTCGTTGCTGGGAAGAATGTTTTCTTGGCTCTCTTGGCTGTCGATATTGGTGAACCCGAGATCGTCCTTGCCGTGCGCGTTGGACCTGTTGGCGCGGCTGAATGAGGAGGGGAAGTTGCTGCTGCCTTTGTAGTGGTCGACTTTTCCTTGGCTGTAGGAGCCTAGGGCTCGCTTGCCGAAGATGATTTCGAGGAGTGGTTGTAAGGTGGGGATACATGATGCGATAACGACGACGTCGGCTTCGATACTTTGGGGAGAACAGAACGTTAGAATATATGACAAGAGAGGGCTATTCTGGATTGGCATGCTTACTTGGTCCACATGACTAGATCGGCAGTTCCGTCTGTTGGGGAGTCAGTTTTTCGAGTGTCACTGAATGATAGGAGGCATATACGCACATGTATAATCGGATTTGTCGGCAAGTCCTTTGAGCTGGGTACATTTGACAATTGCCATGGCAGAAGCACTTTATCCCCAGTCAATTGCTGTGCGTTATTCCATCAGAAACGTGACTTACATTGAGCCCAGTCCCAAAGCAGCACATAGTGCAAGTCTCTTGCGTAGAGACATGTGCAGCTTGAGCAAGACAGTGATTGGATAGAATGCCAGGCATAGATCGACAACGGCCGAGACAGCTAAGAGTTCGAGTTAATTGTGACAAGTGCAAATAGATCAAGACATAGACCTACCTCCAGTGAAGATCGCAAATCCAATGAGAATATCTGTGCTCTTGCATGTAGCGCCTTTTGCTGCAAGCGAGACCCTCCACAACGCCTCGGGCGGATCACACATGGTGAACAAGATAAGAATGCAGACAATGGACACGACGGTAGCGGTTCCAGTCATTCCCCACAATAGAGCCTTCTTCAATGAGCTTGGATTCAAAATCCGGTTCAGCATAGCCGTCACAGCCAGCTTGGGTAGAGTGAAAGAGAGAATCCCAAATAAGAAGCTGACTACGTTGAGCAGCATAGCCATCTCAAAATTGTCTTGGGTCAAGTACATAGTATGTTTTCCAAAGCCTGTGTTTACCCCAACTGTTGTAATGGCACAATATGCAATCCCCAATATCTATCACAGGTTTCGATTAGAATCGTAGAAGCAGATACAAGGTGGAGTTGAAGGTTTCTTACCATCGAAATGACAATCAAATAATCATCCACACCAAAATTCCGTAACATTGCAATTCGGATATAGACTCTGGCTATGACCATGAGGGCCGTCAGACCAGTCAAGGTCCAGACTACAGCCAGAATCTTTGGACCCTTGTCATGGTGAAGATTTTCAGAAGTGACCACCATTATGTTGAACTTGATGCACAGAGGGCAGGGGGAAAGAACAAGACGTCTACATTAAGTTATATAAATATCCCTCTTAAAAAGGGTCGAAGAGATCAGACTAGTACATAATGAATGAGACACAGAATCTGGAGCTTCCTGATCTAATGTACGCCGTAGGTATGCCATTTGCAGCCGATACTGGAAAGCCCGTTAGAGGGAATCCTTCGAGTCTTGTACTCCGACGATCGCACTGTTTTGGCAACCGGCGATGTTTATCTTTAGACAGAACACAAGGACTTTCAGGTATTAATTTCCGCGAGTTGCATGATCCACCTCTTGTTGACAGATCCTCGAGGGAATAGTCATTGTTCGGAGTAAAGGGGCAGTATCCCTGTCACACCACAACATAGGCCGGTACCGAGTGGCACTAATAGAACTCCGTACGGAACCTTTGAAGCCACCCGCGGGTAAGCCGAGGTCGCCGATCCTTTAGGTAAACGCCCTCCGTGTTTGATTGGGGGAGGTCCCTGTACAAGCCAACTTCACCAAAAAAAACATATATATGTAGCTATATAAGCAGAAAATGCTCTCGAAATATGTCAAAAGCTTGGACTCTCATATATGTAGATTTCGAAATCCGATTATGTACAGAGCACAGAGGTGATTGACACCGGTGTCTACCAGAACCCAACGCTTCGGGATGTATCATTCCCACCAGGCTAGCCCTAATGAGGTAAATCATTCGGTTTTCCGTTTACCATTTTAGCTTGATGATCTTCATCGAATTGGTCTCGACAAAAGTACGACGTACGTACGTCGCGGGAAGGCAAAACACGGTGAGTACATACTAAGTGCGCCACTCTCACATTTGCCATTGCTCCATACTACAGGAGTTGATGTGGAAATTAATCTATTTCTTCTTTGTTCTCGGCCATTCTCGCCCATTTCAGTCGTGTTCGTATCCTTGTTCTATCATGTAGGGTCGTGCACGCGGTACTCCGTGCTCCGCACGGAGTACAGGGCATGGCATAAATGATATGCAGTTTCTTAGTGTCAATACTCTGGTATCGATAAAATACATAACCTCTCACACTGCGCAGGCTGTGCTGAAAGCCTTCCAGGCTAGAAACTTGGTATGGATAACGAATGATTGGACTTGAGATTTTCTCAAAATCATGTCTCATGATAGATGTAGGCGGGAGGATTCGGGGAATGCCAACATTTGATCTCCCATTTTCCTTTGCTTCCCCCTTATGATACATATCGTGCTTTGAGGAGGTTTTAGACAATCGACAAGTTTATTTCCAAAACGGGAAAACCGTTTTTTTAGTACTTCCCCGCTTCCTGGCCCCCAAACTGCCAACATAGTCTCCAGGGGCTTGGGGGAATCTTCACTGGTTGGTTCTTGGGATGACAGATCCGCATCATTATTGTAGTCCAGCCGCTGACCAGGGGGTTAAGCTCTGTTTGAGGGGCGAGAGACAGTGTAGGCAGCCTTTCTCCAGAAAGGGGGATACCGAGAATAGCTTATTTAAAGGGCCCTAGAGTACTTTTGGCTCGAATCACAACTCTGCTATTGATCTTGCATCTTTTGTATTATTTAGATTATACTCACAATGGCCGAAATCGCAAGCACTCTTCTGAATGAAACACCCCGTCTCAATGAAGACTCTCACACAAACGGAAACTTACGCCTTAACGGAGACTCGCACACGAACGGCACAAGCAACACCAATGAACATTCTCTCCCCAATGGAGAGGTCTTTGAGGCCTTTGTCGATGGCGTAGTAGCAACCTCGGCTAATACCCCAGAGCTAGTTCCTGGTCTTGTTGACGAGGTTGCTTCCCTGGGCAAAATCGCCAACCTGAAAGACCACAAGGACCGCTCAACCCTCCTGGAAACTGCTCGGTCCCTGGTTTATGCACTTGAGACCCCACGAGAGGCTATGATCAGATACTGCTGGTCTCAATCAACACTTTATGCTGCTCTGGAGACTGGTGTCGATCTCGGTGTTTTCGCTGTTTTGTCCAGAGATGAGAAGCCCAAGTCCGCCGCCGAGCTGGCCACCGCCACAGGTGCTGATCCAGTTCTTCTCGGTATGCTACTCGCCGCTCACTCCAAAGCTTTGAGCACACATCCAACTGACTATTCATCTGATTAGCACGTATCTTGAAGCACCTGTGCGCAATGGGAGTTATCCTCGAAACCGGCCCCAATGAATACCGCCGCACCGGACTTTCAATCTCATTGTCGATGAAGCGATACAACGATGCATACCCTTGCATGTATGTTTTGACTTTCGGACCCTGGATCGCAGAAGAGAAGCAATACTTACCTCATTGACCAGGACTAACTGCATCACCTCGGGCGTGCTTGCCCTGCCTGCCCAATTGAAGAAGGATGGCTATACCAACCCATCCAACGGCAAGGAGTGCGCCTTCCAGCGCGGATTCCGGACAGACCTTCACTTCTTTGAATTTATGAAGGCGAACCCAGAAGCTGCTAGTCAGTTCAACAATCACATGTCCGCATACCACCAAGGTCGTCCCAGCTGGATGGACGTTGGCTTCTATGACGTTCCGAGCCTGTTCTCGGGCGTCGCACAGGACGATACTCTCCTTGTCGATGTCGGCGGCAGCATGGGCCACGATCTCTCGGAATTCAGACGCAAGTGGTCCGATGCACCCGGCCGCCTTGTGCTTCAGGATCTTCCTGAGGTGATCGCTCAAGCCAAGACAATGCAGCTCCACTCCTCGATCGAGGTCATGGAGCACGACTTCTTCAATGAGCAGCCTGTCAAGGGTAAGCATTGCGCAGGGTATCCCTTTGGTGTTTGAATTAGAGCTGACTCGTGACATAGGTGCTCGTGCCTATTATATGCACTCCGTCCTCCATGATTGGACAGATGATAACTGCCGCAAGATCTTGACGAATCTCGCGGATGCCATGAAGCGCGGACACAGCAAGATACTGATTAACGAGAATGTCATCCCCGATACCAATGCCTACTGGGAGACCACCAGCTTGGACATCATCATGATGGCCGATTTCGCCTCGACTGAGCGGACTGAAGCCCACTGGCACCAGTTGGTGGAGTCTGCCGGTTTGAAGATCACGAAGATTTGGTCCGCGCAGAAGGGAGTTGAAAGTCTGATTGAGTGTGAATTGGCATAGGGGGGTATTAATAGAGGTTTCTGAAGGCTAGTCTAGAAAGAAATATATAGACGTGCAAATTAATTGAATTAATATACAGAAAACAGGGGTTTGCATGCGGGCTATGAGACCCGTCAACTGGTTGACAGGCCCCACATGGGGGAATCTAAGCTCAAGCCCTCTTTTAATCCCGGCTTTTCTCTTACACTGGGGCGTTTCGCATGCACTCTCCGTTCTAGGCAATTGACACATCGCATTTGCAAGCTAGGGCTGAATGAATGGATCTATCTCTGTCTGTAGGTTGACTCATCTAACACCCGGTGTCTTTTGGGATGCTTGATTCACGGCGACCGACTTGAGTATATATATTTGCAACAAAGTTGTGTAATAGAAGGTATTCTTAAAAATGCAACCCTGTCCTTCCAAACTGATCCAATTCCAGTATTTCCCTTTCCCTTTTGCCCGGGCAGTAAGCCATGGCGCATGTCGATGGGCTGTATATATTCCCGAGGTACCTTGACGAAATATATATCGTATGTACCCCGTACAGCTGTACATCTTTTTTTTGCGATCCTGGGTCCTGCGTTGTCCATAGCCAGGTATGAACAAGCATGATTACAATGAAAGTCTTCCCTACCGAAAAAAATGGACGATTCTGAATTTGAATGAACCTTGAGGTCCGGTGGTTGAATTTGATACTGCTTTTATTATGTTTGCCTTATAATTCAAAATATGGCCAAGCCATACAACAACAGCCCGGCCGGGCTAGCTCAATCGGTAGAGCGTAAGACTCTTAATCTTAAGGCTGCGGGTTCGACCCCCGCGTTCGGCTATTCCTACAACGATCCTTCAAGATTTCTTTTTTGCCAATTTCTTTTGATGTTTCTAATTCATTTTTTTTTTCATTATCAATTAAAATGTACTGTTAATGCTGGTGTGGTCTATATCATCACGTAGGTAGCTTTATTAATCATAGGACTGATCAACTATACATAAATATAAAGTCCTAGCCTAAATAGACAATCTATAGCATGTGCCAGGGAGGAAAAATTACAGCTAGAATATGAGGACCTGTGAAAATGACGACTTTTGGCGCCAGAAACGGCCGTCTCTCTACCCGTAACTTTAGAGGGCGAGCGGGCGCTTCACCGCCCACCATCCAGTACCATCACTATTTTGCACCCACCTGGCACTATTAGTTATTATCTTCCGGCCGTGATATTTAGCGCCCGTTCAACAGTCATTCCCTTAGATTCCACCTATCACTAAAACTGTAATGGATAACAATCCTTACAACACAGGAACGAGGCTTGGCAGCCAAGTCATGAGAGTGACTCGTCACCGTATCGGTGTTAGATCTCCACGTGAGAAGAAGCGGGGTAATGTGGTACATAGTCTAGGGCCTCCCTAGATCCCACTACGATCTGACAAGAATTAGTCTTGTCAGACTTGTCAGTGTCAGACAAATACAATCCGTTCCTCTCTCCTGATCATTGTGTCTTACCCGGTTGACAGGCCGTACACCTGAAAATAGTATACCCTTACAACTTCCCCTATATGTTTATATAATATTAATCTTAAATTATATTATCTCCTATAGCTATTATAAATTAACTATAATAATATCTTATCTAGAGAAGTGTCTTTAGAATCTAAGAATTAATAAAGAACTAAGACACCGGCCTCCTCTATTAAGCTTAAGATAGGAAATATTAACCTATACCTATTAGAGACCCGGACCAAGCAGAGCTGCAACTTGGGGTGAGCCGCCAACCAACATAGCCGCCGGCCAGAATAACGATGTGAAAGTCGAGCGGGGAACCCTGTCTACGAGATGTGAATACCGCGTCCAAAGGCTCATCAGGACGGTATTCGATTCATCATCCATCGCGGCTCGGGCAGCGCTGACAAGTCGTAGGTTTTTGTTGTAGAAGCATGCATGTTTGTTGTCCTTGCGGGCATACTTGTGGGATCTTGAACAGATAATCAATATCAGATATACAAATTAGAATGCGGGCAATTTGACTGATTTCTTTACATAATATGAATATAGTGATTTATCTTCACGTTTACCCCAATACAGAAAATGATCGTTACAATAATTTGGACACAACATCTATTGCAGGATTGCCCCCATGACTGGATCAATCAATCGATCTAGCCTATCATAGGAAATACCACGGTTTAAGCGCATATAGATATTCCCACGAATCAACTGAGCGTAGGATTCTATCCATCGTGGGACCTAGGATGTAGACTTTCTAACAATCATTATAATCGTGGTTAGTCTAGAAGCAACGAGGAAACGTGGTCTTTCGTAGGATATAGGATTTTTAGCGATCATTATAATCGTGCGGCTAGTCTAGGAGTAACGGGGAACCGTGGTCTTTCGTGGGATATAGGATTTCTAGCGACCATGATAATCGTGCGGTTAGTCTAGGAGCAACGCACAATTGCATAGAAGGCTTAGGAGTAGAACCTGTAGATTGTCTACAATCCCGCAGGAGTGGCAGAGTAGGGACACACTGGAGCTGTTTGGGTAGGGAAATGAGCGCGACACAAGTTTTAGTGTCGCGCTCCTTTTTCATCCTTTCCAGTGTATTCGCATGCCCTCTTTAAGGAGACAATGAGAATTTTCTTGATCAACGAATGACAGCCTTGCCTTTCAAAGATCACAGTGCTACCAAGGATGCGCAATACAGATTTAGCCTTCAGAGTAGAAAAAACGATAGTCATAAGTCAATTTCATGCCTAGCCAGGAAGATTTTTGAGGTAGGATCCACTGTATAATCTATTGCGAGACATTCTGGAATGCAACCAAAGATAGAAACGAAAAAAAAAGAATCACCCGCAAGGCCGCAAATCACTGAGCTCTTAATCGCTTTGACCGACGTGGCGTATCTTTGATAGTGGATGCTTTCATTTTACCTGCTCGTCCTTTACCCCTCTGCTGCCCCCCAGGCGGCTCTTCAGGGCGCCCACTTTTCCGAGACGAGCGCATTGCATGCTGTGGTAAAAATCCCATATTAGGACCAGGTTCTAGATTTGCTGCCTTTACTGCCCCCCTCGTCACTCGCCGTGTAGAAATCTCCACCAGGTTTGAATCGGTGCTCGTCAATGGGAATCAGGAAGAGGCGGGAATTCCAGTGCTTGGCAGGCAAGTGGATAGCTTGGTGATAGGGCCGGGTTCCATCAAACGAGGGCCAATATTTGCCATATCAAAATCGGCAGAGGCGGGAGTTTCGGTGCCTTGTTGAGAACCCGGCTTAGGAGAAGATGCGAGATCTGCCACTTCTGTAGTACTCCTCGTCGATAACCTAGTTGGAACTTCGGTTGAGATGGGGTGAGGACTTTTCACTGCAGAGCCACTAGAAGGGGTGGCAATTTCAGTATTTGAGTAGTATAGTGAAGTCTTCGAGATAAGAATAGGGTGGCTCTGGCCAGCCATATCAGCCTTTGTCCCCTGGCGCAACTGAGAGCCAGTAGCCTAGCAGCGAGTAACTGCAGTGGCCCTCATCTAAAAATAACTGACGACTCAAAGTTGGAAGATCTTCATCTGTACTACGTAAATCAAACCAAATCATTGTTTAGTGCTTATGCTTAGTTGGCAACAAGCACTCCTCCACTTGTACATCAGAGTTACGCGCTCAAATTACTTGGCTAGTCTATGGAAACACCGCAATACTTGAGGCTCAATGCAGCCCTGGAGACGACCAACTTATTTCTTATTATCCTTATATCTTGTCTCCATCTTACTCGCACGCTATCTTCGAGCTTCGCTTCCAATGTCATCGATACGTCGGAACTTCTCGACTACAGCTCGCGCTCTCCTTGAATTCATATGGAAGGGGACGGGCTCTAACTCACAATACGAGGATCGTATTAAAGCGAAACTTGCTAAGAACCCGAAACTAGTCCATGTTGATAAGGTGGAAATTGCGTATGTCTCTCGGAGAGTGTCACAGCGTTACTAAATTCGCCGAGTACTAATGAATCTCAGTGGTGACGAACACACCTCGCCAGCAGACCCTAAGCCTCGCGTGTTAGGGTAAGTGTTCAAAGATAACCGCCGACTTACATCTCTCCACGCATATCACGATAGAACGATCATATACTCCAAGGACAGTATCAACAAAGCCCAAGAAGACTAAGCTGTAAATGCGAAGTGACAACAATCTGTATACCTTAGGATGATAGGGTGGTGATGCGGGCTTATATAGTGCTATAGGGAATTAGGCCGACTGTGGACAGGGTCATTTGATGTATAATTTATCCAACCATAGAGTGAATATAGATCTCGAAGGAGGCAAAGAAGCCTTATCATAAACTATGTTGTGACATTCTTATATAACAGATTGTTGTTGTTCATAGATGTGGAAGAATAGATATGTAGCAGTTTCCCATTCATCGTTATTAATAGTAGTTCTCTTCCTATGCAGAAATGTTGATGGTGAAATTAGGACCGAGTCGAAAAAGAACACCGTACTATGCTGCTATCAGACATGCCCAACAGACTTTGTTCAAAGCATAGGCACTATGCCCCTGTATGCTAAAGTGCTTCGTATTTTGACAGGGATGGTCATGGCGTTGTTTTTGTCTAGAGTTACTTGATGCTGGGACCTTTGCCGCGATTTTGACCTGAGCTCCCTAGAGATTAGAACCCGCATATTTTTTAGCGCTGCGCTACTGCATAAGACATAATGCGACATGTGACTAGCCAGCCAATCCTTAACCGTCCGCGTCCCACTTGCGGCGCGAGCCTCCGGGATCCCAACTAGCCATCTTCGCTCGAAGTTCGGACTACACCCTTCTCTCTATAAAGGCCATATGAACCTGTGTCAATCTTTTTGACTTCATGCAGAATAATGACGTGGAATATTCCTAATATTCTCATGCATCCCTTTAAGGCGTTTCGCCAGTCGCCCTGGGCATTTTCGTCCGCCCTTCCATCCCGAATTGACCCGTCCTTGCTGATTGAAGAGGAGAACTCTCCCTACTACGAACCAGCCTATTTTTATCCGGCGCGGATCGGTGAAATACTTAATGACCGGTATCAAATTGCGACCAAGCTTGGCCACGGAAGCAGATCGAGTGTGTGGCTTGCAAGGGACCTTCACCAGTTCGTATCGGCCTAATCACATTTTGAGGTACATACTGACAGTTTAGGTGGCGCTGGTCGAACGAGCGATATGTGGCTCTTAAAATTAACTCCAATAATTCCCACGCACGGAAAACTGCTAGTGGCGTTGAGCTAGAGGTTCTGCGGCATATAACGAGAGCGAACCCTCAACATGAGGGTTGGCCTTTCGTTCGAAAATTACTCGACTCGTTTTCTGTCCAGGGAATTTCAGGGAATCATGTATGTCTCGTCTTCGAACCTTTACGTGAGTCACTAGGAAAATATTGCCAACGATGGCAAGATCGTGTGATGCCACCGGAGATTTTCAAAATAATCCTCCAAGAAATACTCCAAGCGCTTGATTATCTCCACACTGAATGTCATATCATTCATACCGGTAAGAATTCTTATTTATGATAGTTAACAATATAGTTCTCACTCAGAAGTAATAGACTTAAAGCCGGATAACATCATGGTACGACTGGAAGATCGTAAGCTCTTATCCCAGAATGCTCGAGATGAGTTTAAAAACCCACTACCTCAGAAGCATTGCAACGATGGACGCATTATCTATCTATCCCGTAAGGACTATGGACCGCTGAAGGACATCATCGGACTGATTGAAGTCGTCGACTTTGACCTAGCAGTCCAAGGTGATATTCTTCAGGATGGCTGTATCCAGGCGGAGGTATATCGTGCGCCAGAGGTCATCCTTGACAGAGGGTACACGTATAGTGCTGATATATGGAGTCTGGGAGTTATGGTACGCGGTGGGGGGGGGGGGGGGGGGGGGGGGGGGGGGGGGGGGGGGGGGGGGGGGGGGGGGGGGGGGGGGGGGGGGGGGGGGGGGGGGGGGGGGGGGGGGGGGGGGGGGGGGGGGGGGGGGGGGGGGGGGG